>NW_020769443.1:1107724-1120667 GCF_900518735.1 Pseudonaja textilis | reverse complement strand
CATTGTCTCCAATTGTGCTGCATTGCGTTGCCACCAATTGTGTTGTATTGTGTTGCATTGCATTGCCACCGCATTGTGTTGCATTGCATTGTCTCCAATTGTGTTGCATTGCATTGTCTCCAATTGTGCTGCATTGCATTGTCTCCAATTGTGCTGCATTGCATTGCAAGCAGTTGGGTTGCATTGCCTTGCCTTGCCACCAATTGTGTTGTAATTGTGTTGCATTGCATTGCCACCGCACTGTGTTGCATTGCCTTACCACCAATTGTGCTGCATTGCATTGCAACCAGTTGGGTTGCATCGCGTTGCATTGCATTGGAATTCCAATTGTGTTGCATTGTGTGGCAACCAACTGCGTTGCATTAGATTGCAACCCATTGCATGGTATTATAATGCATTACTTGGCATGGCACGGCACGGCACGGCAGCTGTGACTCCTGCATCCATTTCATTCTCTCCTTCCCCACCTCCCTCTTTTATCGTTTACAGCTGGGATCCCAAATTGTTGGCACTTCTCCTTGAGACATGCCGGCCTGTGTGGTTAAGCCGGGTGGGAACCGATGGCGCCTCGGCCTCAATTCACGTCATCTTAACTTCAAGGGTGCCACGGCCGGGGCATTGCGTCACCCTGGGTTCAAAAGCTTTGTCTGTCCTTCCTCTCTGCGGAGTCCATGCTCGCCACGTTGTGGTTTTTGTTGTTTTCCCTCTTGCAGCTCAAGTCAAAAGTGTTGCAAGGAGGAAAAGCCAGCATAACAGAATCGGAAGGGACCTTGTAGGTCATCTAGTCCAACCCCCTGCCCAAGCGAGAGACCCAACACCGTTTCTGACAGAGGGCACTCCAATCTCTTATTGAAAGCTTCCAGTGATGAAGCTCCCACAACTTAAGGCTAGGCAACTTCAGGTGCCTTGGAAAATAGCTTGACCCCCTTCCTCCTCTCTGTGGCAGCCCCTCAAATATTGGAAGACTGCTCTCCTGTCTCCCCTGGTCCTTCACTTCCCTAAACTAGCCAGGCCCAGTTCCTGCAAACGATCTTCATAGGAACAGAACAAAATAGCAGAGTTGGAAGAGGGACCTTGTAGGTCATCTAGTCCAACCCCTTAATCCTACACCATTTCTGACAGAGGGCAAATCCAGTCTCTCCTTGAAAGCTTCCAGTGATGGAAGCTCCCACTACTTCCGAAGGCAACTTCTGTTCCATGGGTGGATGGTTCTCACTGTCAGAAAATTTCTCCTTATTTCCAAGTTGAATCTCTTCTTGTTCAGTTTCCAGCCATTATTCCTTGTCTGGCCTTCGGGTGCCTTGGAAAATAGCTAGACCCCCCCATACTCTCCATGGCAACCCCTCAAATATTGGAACAGAGCCGTGAAGTTTATTGAGCTATCTAGAATATGTTGGCCTCTCTCTCTTTCCCCTTCTTTAGCCTCACATACACTGACAAAAAGTCCGATCAGGGAGCGTTTTAGTGAGCTTTGTTCCACTTTATGACTTTTCTTCCTCCGTCGAAGCGTTGCATTCGTTCAGGGAGTCACCCCTGGTCACTGAGCGAATCTGGATTCCCCATTGACTTTGCTTGTCCGAAGGTCGCAAAGGGGGATCGATCACATGACCCTGCGACCGTCGTAAATGCGAACCAGTGGCCAAGCTTCTCGATTTTGAACACGTCGCCACGGGGATGCCGCAACAGTTACAAGGCGCTTTTTTTTCCCAGGACCGTCGTAAGTTTGAATGGTCACAAAACGAACGGCTGTAAGTTGAGAACGAGCTGTATTTTTATCCTGTTCCCTTCTTTTCTTTTCATGCCGGGATATTTAGCTCAAGGCAATAATAATAATAATAATAATAATAATAATAATAATAATACAACTGCACCCAGCTGAGCTGAGGAGGCTGGCTTCCATTTGCTGTATCATGCACACTGCGTGCACAAACGATTCATTTATTAAACCATCGATACAAACGTCCTTTGTGATAAGGTTGGGGTTGTGTACTGTACAGTATGTGTTTTAGAGGAGTCACGTGGATCAAGGCCTCTCGGGCGTGGCGGCAAACCGAAGAAAAACATTGATAATTTCTTGGTTTGATGGTTGGGAGCCAGCCAGAGTTTATGACACTCAGGTAGCCTTCCCGTTTATAATAATAATAATAATAATAATAATAGTTTTAATAGTTTTAATAGTAATAATGAAGAATTAGTGAATAATAATAATATTAGGTGAACTATGGATACAAACTTGCAAAGAAAGGATTGAAAATTTCGCATTTGTTGTACATGGATGATTTGAAGCTGTTTGGTAAAACAAAAAGTGAACTGAATTCACTAATTGAAAGTACAAATAAGGGTTTAGCTAGGACATCGGCACGCACTTTGGAATTGAGAAACGTGCAACAATGGCAGTCAAAGGAGGCAAGGTCATAGAAGATGATGGAATTGACCATGAAGAAATGATAAAGGCAATGAAACCAGAAGCAGAGTACAAGTACTTGGGGATTTTAGAAGCCTCTGATTTAATGCATAATAAAGTCCAGGAATCAACTTCGGCCAAATACTTTAGAAGAATTCGCAAGATTTTGAAGTCCAAATTGAATTAGGAGAATTAGAAGCACTTTATTGTCATTGTACAAGTACAACGAAACTGTGGATGCACCCCAGCAACAGTTCGCAATACAATAAAACCAAAGCACTTAAAAATGAAGATAAGAAAAATAAGAGTACCCGCATCTCCGTTTGCAATTTGAGAGTACAATATTGAGTGGTGTAAACATGATAAAAGCAATAAATACCTGGGCTATACCTGTGATTCGATACTCTGCAGGAATAATCGACTAGACCCAGATGGAGCTGGACAATTTGGGTGGAAAAACAAGGAAGTTTATGACTACGAATCGTGCTTTGCGATTCATAAAAGTGATGTTGATCGATTATATCTATTGAGAACAGAGGGTGGTCGAAGTCCCCTACAAGTAAAGCAGACTGTAGAAGAAGAAAGTCACAGCTTGAATGACTACATCCAGAAAAGTGAAGAGCCAGTGATCAAGGAAGTACATAAAAGAGGCCTTTTGAAGACAAACCAAGTCAAAAGCTGAATGCAAAAAAGAAGCAATTGATAAGCGAATTGAAAATTGGAACAAGCGAAGCTATGCACGGCCAATACCTGAAAAGTATTGAAGGCAAAAATGACCAAATGCTTACATGGAATTGGCTAAGAATACTGAAAAAAGAAACTGAAGGCTTTATTTTGGCTGCTCAAGAACAAGCCTTAGACACAAATTGCATGAAGGCAAAGATTCAGCAAGTCACCACCAACAGCAAATGCCGCCTTTGTAATGAGAAAGATGAAACGGTTGACCATTTGATCAGTGGATGCCGCAAACTTTCACAAACCGGCTACCTAGAACGCCACAACCGAGTTGCGAAAAGCATTCGCTGGAAACTATGCCAAAAGTTTGGATTTGAATATAATAACAACTACTGGGAACATCCGGTTGAGAAGGTTCTGGAAATGAAAAAGTCAAGATTTTGTGGGACTTCAGAATTCAGACAGACAGGCCTTTGGCCCACAACACGCCTGACGTAACACTAGTTGAGAAGCAAAGGCTTTGGTTCATTGACATTGCAATACCTGGTGATGCACGAGTTGTAAACACACAGCAAGAAAAAAAATCACAAAGTATCGGGACTTACAAATTGAAGTTGAGCGACTTTGGAAAAAGAAATCGTGTGTTATCCCAATTGTAATTGGAGCCCTTGGAGTAATACTTAAAGGGCTGCCTCGCTATTTGAAAATCCTGAATTTATCAGACTTGAATACCCTGATTCTAGAAAAAAACCACCCTACTTGGAACAGCATATATCCTCCGACGCTACCTGAACAGTTCCTAGGTCCTTGGTTAGGACTCAAGCTGTTGAGCTACCAACCAGCCCCAAAGGCTGTGAATCTCACCAAAGATTTAATAATAATAATAATAACAATAACAATAATAATAATACTTTATTGTCATTGTATGTACAGTATATACATACAATGAAATTCACATAACACCCAGAGATCAGACTCAACACACACACACATGACAATCCCCAAACATAAGTTATCATAAATAAATTGTCGAAATTGTGAGTGCTCCAACAGAGGAGGTTTTTAAGAAGAGGCTGGATAAGCGTTTGTCTGAAATGGTTTATAGGGTTTCGTGCCTGAGCAGGGGGTTGGACTAGAAGACCTCCAAGGTCCCTTCCAGTAGTCCACTTTTGGTCTCTCCACCAATCTGAATATTGCATCCAGTTTTGGTCGCCACGATATTAAAAAGATGTTGAGACTCTGAAAAGAGTGCGAAGAAGAGCAACTAAGATGATTACAATTAGAATTAGAATAGAATAAGGAATAAATAAGGATGAATAGAATAGAATAGAATAGAATAGAATAGAAAAATATGGAATGGAATGGAATGGAATACAAAATATGGAATGGAACAGAACAGAACAGAAAAATGGAATGGAATGGAACGGAAAATATGGAATAGAATAGAAATATGGAATGGAATACAAAATATGGAATGGAACAGAACAGAACAGAAAATATGGAATGGAATGGAACAGAACAGAACAGAATAGAAAAAATGGAATGGAATACAAAATATGGAATGGAACGGAACAGATTGGAACAGAAAATATGGAATGGAATGGAATGGAATATATGAGATAGAATAGGATGAGTTGAAAGGGACCTTGGAGGTCTTCTAGTCCAACCCCACTGCTTAGGGGCCTGGAGACTAAAACATATGAAAAGCGGTCGCAGGATTTGGCTACTCTAGAGAAAAGACTAGGGGTGACATGATAGCAGTCTTCCAGTTAAATGAATCCGGCTTCTCCACCGGCTTGCCAGAAGTTCGCAAAAGGGGATCACGTGACCTCCGGGGACACTGTGACTGTCCTAAATATGAGCCAGTTGCCAAGTATCCAAATGTTGATCACGTGACCACGGGGATGCTGGAACAGTCGTAAGTGTGAAAAACGGTCCTAAGTCACTTTTTTCAAGAAGTGAGGGGAGCCAAATGTCCACTCATAAAATATTTCTATGGTCTTTTTAGAGTTGCCAACACAAAGGGAGCGGGGAAAGCGGCAGCTTGGAAATCAAAAGTGCATTCCATAAATAGTTTTTTCAAAGATAGTAACTAGGAGACTGAAGTTTCTGCCATGCAAATATCTAACTGGAGAACATGATTGATGACTCTGGGCTATGGAGATGTCCCATTGGAGGATATGAATTACGATACACCCAGAGGTTTCGGGGGAAAACCGGGGTCAAGGGTGACAGTGAATTATGTGCTTCAGTGTTGGCTCCACCCAGGCAGTGCCGGACATGTTAACCTCCCAATAAATCCTTTTGAAGTTTTGGAAGTTGGGCTCAAGACTCATGATTTAAGTGGGTAACTGCCAGAATCCTGACACCGTTGAAACTTTGGCCACTAAATGAACAGTTATAAGTCGACGACTAGCTGTATATGAGAAGGAGGATGTACAATTCTGCGTTTTGATTAGGTATTTGAGATAAAACGATTGGCGTCCTTTTGATTGGGAGATCATTTAGATTTAAAAGTGTTATTGCGGTTTGTTATATTTGTCGTAAGCCTCCCGGGGCGGTATTGAATTAAGTGGTCTCAAAAGTACCTGAAATAAATACATTCCTGTGCTGGCTGTCTTCATTTAGCAGCCACAACTGGGATCAGCAACACGTCCCATTAAGCGAAGCAGTCGCTAAGTGAAACTGCTCCTCTCCACACGGTCTTCGTTTAGCTGTCGTTTGCTTTGCCAGCCCGTGAAAATTGCAAATCGAAGGATCGGTCGTAAAGTTGTTATTATTTTCCCCCTATCCCTGTTGTAACCATGAACGGTCAGTCTCCGAGGCGGTTGCTAAACGAGAACTACTTGCAATAAGTAAATGCTCCTCTTTTTTAAAAAAAATAATAATCTTTTTTTGTTGTTGTTGTTCACAGCTGGTCAGTGAGAAGGTCGGCGGGGCGGAAGGAACCAAGCTGGATGAAGACTTCAAAGAAATGGAGAAGGTGTGTAAAGATAAACAACTAACAATGCATGGGGAACATGGTTTGTGTGGTATGGGCAGTGTCTACATCAGGGCTCTCCAAATTTGGCAACTTTTAAGACTTTGTGGACTTCAACTCCCAGAATTCCCCAAGTGATTCTCTTGCCTGGGGAATTCTAGCCGTTGAAGTCCACAAGTTTGAAAGTTGCCAAGTTTGGACATTCATTGTGATGACCCAAAGGGATGTGACGTAAAAGCAATACAGTCAGATAAGCAATTACAGTCCCTTTATTATCTCCAACTTTGTCCCCAGTGTCCAAGTTACCTTCGGGCTGAAGAAAAACATAGGCGTTTGAAAGGATGTTTTTTAAAATTTAATTTCGATTTAAGTCTGCAATTTAGAGGCCGCATAATTCCACACGCATCTGAGCAGCTTACACCTTTAAAAGGGAGAAGCAATCACGATAGAAAAAAGAACATGGATGCACAAAAAGCAACAATTCATAACAGTTTTTTAAAAAAATCCTACAAGGTTCGTATCCCAAGGCCTGGGAAAAGAACTAAGTTTTCAACAATTTCCAGGATATAAACTTGACGGCAAACTGCACTCCTTACTGGCACTGATGATGTTACCTAGTTGGGTCATGAAACATCTGCAAGAAAAAAAGCAAGCTACAAATATTCTCCTTTTTTAAACTAAAGGCCAGTGTAGTGCTTTACTGTATTTTCTTGCCGTTCTGCTCCAGACATGACATATTCCTCAAATTGTTTATTCTAACAAGGGATTTGCCAAATCCCTTCACTGAATTTACTTTGCCTTCAAAAAAAAAAAATACATCCATCGAGAACAAGTTTTCCCTAGGAATTTGTGCAAAACCCTTGAAAATCACTCATCTAAACCAGAAACTTAAAAAAAAACCAGACAACCTGGCAACCTGGCATTTCTGTTGCTAAGTGAGATGGTTGTTAAGTGAGTTTTGCTCCATTTTGCAACCTTTCTTGCCACCGTTGTTAAGGGAATCAGTGCAGTTTTGAAGTTAGTAACAAAACAGTTAAGCCAAACTGAAATTCAATGTAGACAAAATGAAATTCAGTGTAAAAGTCCTACACTTAGGCGAGAAAACCAAAATGACACATATAGACTGGGTGAAACCAGGCTTAATAGCAATAGTAACTGTGAGAGCGATCTTGGAGTCTTAGTAGACAACCAGCTAAATAGGAGCCAGCCGTGTCAGGCAGCAGCAGCCAAAAAAGCTAATGCAATCCTAAATTGCATTAACAGAGGGATACAATCAAGATCAAGGGAGGTACTAATACCACTCTATAAAGCCTTAGTAAGACCACACCTAGAGTACTGCATCCACTTTTGGTCACCACACTATAAAAAAGATGTTGAGACTCTAGAAAATGTGCAGAGAAGAGCAACCAGGATGATTAGTGGACTAGAGACTAAAACATAGGAAGAATGATTGCAGGAACTGGGCCTGGCTAGTCTAGAGAAGAGAAGGACCAGGGGAGACAGGACAGCAGTCTTCCAGTATTTGAGGGGCTGCCACAGAGAGGAGGAAGGGGTCAAGCTATTCTCTCCAAGGCATCTAAAGGCCAGAGAAGAAACAATGGATGGAAACTGAACAAGGAGAGATTCAACCTGGAAATAAGGAGAAACTTTCTGACAGGGAGAACAAATCAACCCATGGAACAGAAGTTGGCACTTGCCATCACTTGAGACTTTCAAGAAGAGATTGGACTGCCATCTGTCAGAAATGGTGTAGGGTCTCCTGCTTGGGCAGAGAGGGTTGGACTAGATGACCTACAAGGTCCCTTCCAACTCTGATTATCTTGTTATCTGTTAAGTCAATTAGCTGAAGTTGTTAAGTTAGCCACAAGGTTGTTAAGTGAATCTAGCTTTCCACATTGTCAGAAGGTCATAAAAAGAGGTCATATGATCCTGCAACATTGCCACCGTCATAAGTATGAACCAAAAGCATCTAAATTTTGATCGTGTGACCATGGGTATGCTACGAAAGTCATAAGTGTAAAAAACAACGGTCACAGGTCTCTTTTTTCACTGCCATTGTAACTGTGAACAGTCACTCAATGAAGAAGCTGTAAGTTGATGAATACCAGCATATAAATTTCCACGCAGGCTTGTAATAGTTTTCAGAAGAAATGAAACCAAACTCCCGTTCCCTGCCCATTAAAAGTTAACATATTGAAAGCAAGAAATATCAGTAGAATAAGAATGGAACAGAGAATAGGATAGGATAGAGAACAGAAATAGAGATAGAAATAGAACAGAAAACAGAATAGGAGAATAGATATAGAATAGGAGAATAGAATAGAGAATACAATAGAGAATAGAATAGAAAATAGAATAGAATAGAATAGAGAATAGAATAGAACTCAATTCTTTATTGGCCAAGTGTGATTAGACACACAAGGAATTTGTCTTCGGTGCGTAAGCTCTCAGTGTACACAAAAGATATAAGTGATGAATCATGATCATAGTAGTCATAAATACACGAATCACAAATCATAAGATACAACTCTTAGTGATAGTCATAGGTTACTAAATAAGCAGTCAACATAAATCATACTAGGAAACCAAGTAAAACAATATAAATCGTGAAGATACAAGCAACAAAGTTATAGTCATAAGAAGATAAGGAGATCCATAATGGGAAAGATGGGAAGAATAACAGTAATAAGAGTCTTGGTAAATAGTTTGACAGTGTTGTGGGCCTTTGTTGTTTAGCCGAGTGATGGCATGGGAGTCGAGGGAAAACTGTGCTTGTGTCTAGTTGTTATGGTGTGCAATGCCTTATATAACGTCATTTTGAGATAGATTGCCGTTTAAGTTTGCAATAGGTAGTCATTTCAATAGATTGAAACTTCTGGGCAGAATAATAACATCTTTGGCCTGGCAAATACAATGCAATTATATCTAATATTGTTCTGATAGGGAGGGCATTCCAGGGCTGGGTGTGGCCACTAATACAATTATTTGCTCTCAGGTGAGCAACCTGCATATATCATTTTCGCCGTACACCTGGCGCCATGCTCAAAAACACAACAGTGCCCAGCCTTCTTCTCTTTTGGGTAGAATTCATACAGTTTGCTCAGGAACCAGAGAATCTCTGTAGAATAATTCCATAATTCATGTCCCAAAGGTGTGGTTTTTTTTTCAAGAGGCAACTGGACTTTCTTGTTTTTTCCTTTGAAGACGTTTAGCTTCTCATCCCAGAAGCTTCTTCAGCTCTGGCTGGATGTTGGGAAAATGGAAGGATTTATACTCCTTGCAGGCAGCTGGTCATTTGCATCCCTTTAGAGCAGGGGTCTTCAAACTTGACAGCTTGAAGACTTGTGGACTTCGATTCTCAGAATTCCTTCTCCAGTCATGTTAGCTTAGGAATTCTGGGCGTTGAATTCCACAAGTCTTAAAATGGTCGACGTTGAAGACCCCTTGACAGCTTTAAGACTTGTGGACTTCAACTCCCAGAATTCCTCCTCCAGTCAGGTTAGCTCAGGAATTCTGGGAGCTGAAGTCCACAAGTCTTAAAATGGCCGACATTGAAGACCCTATGCTAGACCAGGGGTTTTCAAACTTGACAGCTTTAAGACTTGTGGACTTCAACTCCCAGAATTCCTCCTCTCAGTCATGTTAGCTCAGGAATTCTGGGAGTTGAAGTCCACAAGTCTTAAACTTGCCAAGTTGGAAGACCCTTTTTTTAAAGAGTCGTTGAGGCTACTTGGAGGTTTATTTGTGTCCTTGGGGTCACCTGCGTAGTGCAAATGGGTGCAGAACCTTCTTGGAACTGCTGAAAGGACCGCTGTAGACTGGAGATAGATCCTGTCATATCCCTTCTCCTCTGTTGAAAGAGGGCTCTTCAATTTTGACAGGTGGCTTCAAGGGCTCTCAAAACAAGAATATTCTATTCTATTCTATTCTATTCTATTCTATTCTATTCTATTCTACAGTCTATTCTATTTACTTCACAGTCTATTCTAGTCTACATTCTATTATATTCTACATTATTTACTCTACATTCTGTTCTATTCTATTCTATTTACTCTATTCTACATTCTATTCTATTCTACATTCTATTCTATTCTACTTTCTATTCTGCTTACTCTATTCTATCCTGCATTCTATTCTATTCCAGCCCTTTGAGAGCTGTAGGCCACAAAATTTCATTTTAACGTATGCCATTTAGTGTACATTCAAAGTGACAATAAAGTTATTTTAAGTTCTAAGTCGAAGGTTACTGAACGAAGTGTTGTAACTTGAGGACAATCCGAACCTCTAAATGCACCCCCTTGTATTTCCACATTTTTATTAACTTGGTCAACTCACAACTTCTGTTTCTGCAGAAAGTGGACCTTACCAGCAAGGCTGTGGCAGAAATCTTGGCTAGAACCACGGAATACCTGCAGCCTAACCCCGGTGAGAGTCGTGTCGTCATGGTCACAAGCCACGTTTGTCCCGTCTGTTGTGATTTTTGTTGAGAAAAAAAAAAGCTGCACGGGCCGTGTTCCCCACGGAAACTATAGAAATACGTCTCACTTATCTCTCGAGGGGAAAAAATGTTTTCCTTTCCTTTTCCCTTCCCTTCTTTTTTCCCCTCTTCCCTTGTCTCTTCTTCTTACCTCCCCTTTCTCTTCCCTGCCCTGCCCTTCCCTTCTTTCTTCCCTTTTCCCTCGCTCCTTGTTCTTTCCTTTCCTTCCATCTTCCCTCTCCTCTGCTTACTTCCTTCCTTCCTTCTTTCCCCTCTCCTCTCTCCTTCTCTCCCTCCCTTCTCTCATTCCACCCTTCTTTTATCCCCTCCCCTGCCCCCTCCCTCCCTCCATCCCTTCCTTCCTTCCCTTCCTTTTTTTCCCCCTTCTTTCTTTCCTGTGTTATGTTCCTAAGTCAAGATCTACCCATCGTTCACTTGAGAAGGCCAATTCCAGTTCAGTGGGCTATCCCAGCCATCGGTGATGGTCTTCTCTGGGCGATTTCCACCCTACGGTCCAAAAGGGCTGGGCTGATCCAGCCAGCGGGGCAGAATTCTTGTAACCTGTGGTCACTTCTTGGATCCAGCCTACATTCCTGCAGGCTTTGCAGCCCCCATTTGTGAAGTAAGCCCACCAGGGATTCATTACAACTTGGACACAAGGCTTCAAAAATTTCTCCGCCTTCTCCTCCCCTTCCTTTAAAAATAATAACCAAAAAGAAAAAAGAATTGGCAAACTTCACACCCAGTTTATTTTCTGCTCCAGATGCTGCAAAAACTGTGATTTTTTTTATTTTTTATTTTTTTTCAAAACTGAAAATCAGGTGAAACCGGAACTCTTATTTACTTGGGATAGTTCAAAAACAATATCCGAAATAGATGAAATACTTAATCTTACACATATTGACAGCGGCCAGAATGACTTACGTGCAAGTGTGGAAGGAGCGTGTGGCCCCCAACAGAAGAATTAATTTTACAAAAAAAATAAATAAATAGCAGAGTCTGCTGAAGTGGATATGCTCACACACTAAAAATAAAGAGAAAAAGAAGAATCGGAATCCTGCTCAGTTTGGCATAGATGGTACCTGTGACCCGAAAAGAGAGATAAGAATAGGATGACTTATAAGAGAATTCTCAAGGAAGTGATACATAAGGTGCAAATAGACAAAAGGGTTAAAGAGGAATAATAATAATAAATGTAAATAAAGGCAATAGGTATTAATTATATATATATATATGAATAGACGATAGAAATGTAATACTATATGTTCGCGTTAAAGCTGCTGAAAAAATTAATTAAGACGTGTATTGGTGGAAAACGATAAAAATTTATTGTTAAAAAAAAAAAGATGTCCTCTGAGCTTGTTGGTTTTCTTCCAGTTGTTTCATTACCCATCTGTGTATCATCAGTGGTAGAAGGGAGTACGGTTTCTTCTTATTTTTATATCCTTGTGGCTCACTTGTAAGACTGATGACGTTTCCTAGTTGGGTCATGAAACGTCTGCAAGATAACCAACAAGCTCAGAGGGCACCAGGGAGTCTGCAGTCCTCCCCTCCTCCTCCTCCGCCAACACCTTCTTCTCCTGCGCCTCCTCCTCCTCCTCCTCCTCCTCCTCTCTTCTCCACAAATCCCACTCCTTTCTAGCACTGATGATGTTACTTAGTTGGGTCATGAAACGTCTGCAAGGTAACAACCAAGCACCAAGGACCCTACAGTCCTTTCCTCTTCCTCCTCCTCCCCCATGCAAATCCCACTTCTTTATAGCACTGAAGACATTACCTAGCTGGGTCATGAAACGTCTGCAAGATAACGATCATGCTCAGAGAGGGACGCCACAGTCCTCCTCCTCTTCCTCCTTCTTCTTCCCCTGTTGTTCCTCCTCCCATTTTCTGCTCCTTCACCCCCCCCACCACTCTTTCAAGACCCACCTCCTTCTACCACGGATGATGTTACCTAGTATGGTACTGAAACATCGGCAAGAAAACCACCCAACTCCGAGAGTATCAAGGACCCTCAGGGTTCAACCCTGAGCTATATGACTATTGTATTTTGTGAGCAAGGCTGCAGAATGTGGACTCAACCGCGGCCATTTCCTTCTTTCCCTTGTGCCAGCCTCCCGGGCGAAACTGACCATGCTGAACACGGTTTCCAAGATCCGAGGGCAAGTGAAGAACCCAGGGTATCCACAATCCGAGGGCCTCCTGGGCGAGTCCATGATGCGATACGGCAAGGAGCTGGGCGACGATTCCAACTTTGGTGAGCATCTGCCTCTCCGCGAAAGGAATGGTTGGCGGAAAGTTACACCCGGCCTCTAGGTTAAAAAAAGATGGATGGATGATATAGGTAGATACTGTAGCTAGATTAGATAGATAGATAGATAGATAGATAGATAGATAGATAGATAGATAG
>NW_020769443.1:1054929-1065287 GCF_900518735.1 Pseudonaja textilis | reverse complement strand
AAGAAGGAAAGAAGGAAAAGGAACAAGTAATGACAGGGGGAGGGAGGGAGGAAGATGAAGGAGGGAGAGGAAAAAAGAGAGAGAAGGAGGAAGGGAGGAGGGAAAGGAGGGAGGGAGGAGAGAGGGAGAAAGGGAGGAAAGGAGGGAGGAAGGAAGGAAAAAGGGAGGGAAGGAGGGAGGAGGAAAGAGAAGGTAAGAAAGAAAAGGAACAAGTAATGACGGAGGGAGGAAGATGAAGGAGGGGGGAGGGACAAAGGGAGGGAAGGGAGGGAGAGACGAAGGAAGGAAGGAAGGAAGGAAGGAAGGAAGGAAGGAAGGAAGGAAGGATAGATAGAGGGAAGGAAGGAAGGAAGAACACAGCCAGAAGGAATCAACAGAGTCCAGTGGTAAGGCCAGCCTAACACATTACAAAGGAATAAGCAATTCGCGGCAGGTAAAATGTAAAAACTATACTAGATGATTAAAAACTCCTTTTTTAAAAAAAGAAAAGCAATAAAACATCAAAAAGACATGGGAGTCACAGCTCACTATGTGAGTGACATGCCCCACACAACCCAATATTACAAGGGACCCCACTTCAGTCACCTAAACAGTGACCCCTGAGGCCTCTAGCAATTACAGCTATTCCTCGACTTACAACCATTCGACTGTATGATTCACTTACCTGCAGGGATTGGCCTTATTACCACTGTTGCAAATAACAAAACAAAACCCCCCACCCAAGTTGCGTTACTGGACGTTCAACAACCATCCTTCTTAGCCATGGAAATTCGGGTCTCAAGTAGAGGGATTCCTTATACAGGTAGTCCTCGACTTACGACCATAATGGAGCCTGAAATTTCTGTTGCTAATCAAGACATTTATTAAGCGGGCGCTCCGTCCCCTGGAGGTTCTTAAGAAGGGTCTCTAGACAGTCCCTTATCTCCTTGAGCAGGGGCTGGACTAGATGACCTCCAAGGTCCCTGAGTTTGGACTCATTTTACCCCCTTTCTGGCCACCCTGGTTGTGAACCACTGCAGTTAGGAAAACGTTAGGAAAACGGTTGTTTGAGCGAATCTGGTTTGCCCTTGTTGACTTCCATTGGTCAGAAGGTTGCAAAAGTTGATCGTGTGACACCGGAACAATCCCAATTGTGAGTCGAGTGTCAGGATTTCGATCGCGTCCCCGTGGGGAAGACTGCAGTGGTTGTAAGTGTGAAAAACGGTCCAGAGTCAGCGCCGTTGTAACTCTGAACGATCCCTATAGGAACCGTTGTAAGTCGAGGATTTGCTGTATTCATCAAAGTTTTGGCACTTAGAAAAGGGAGGCGGAAAGGAAACGAATTATTGATTTTTTCAGCCCTTGAAGGTTGCAAGGAAGAAGCTGACCAGCAGAGGGTGCTGTTTGCTCTGCTATACAGGTAGTCCTCGACCTACGACCACAATAGAGCCACAATTGTTTGCTGAGCGGTGACTTTTGTCCTGTTTTACAACCTTCCTGGCCACAGCCGTCAAGCGAATCACTGCAGTTCGATAAATTGGTTATTAAGTGAATCGGGCTTAAGGGAATCACGTGACTCCCGGATGCTGCGACTGTCAGTAAATAGAAACCAGTTGCCAAG
Organism: Pseudonaja textilis; assembly: GCF_900518735.1. Next base: position 1,063,687 of record NW_020769443.1, on the reverse strand, counting down.
TGTCCAAAAGTGATCAAGTGACTTGACCATGGGGAGGTTGCGATGGTCATAAGTGTGAAAAACGGTCATAAGTCCCTTTTTTCCAGGGCCGTTTTGTATCTTTGAACAGTCACTAAAGGAATTGTTGTAAGTTGAGGACTACCTGCAGAACGTTGCAATGATGGCAATAGATGGCGGTAGAATCCCAGAACTCGGTTTGAGGTTTCTCGTGGCAAGTTGTCCCATTCCCAAAAAGAAGAAGTCAAGCTATTCTCCAAAACACCTGAACGCAGAACAAGAAACAACGGATGGAAACTAATCCAGGAGAGAAGCAACCTGGAATTAAGGAGATTAAACTTCCTAACAGTGAGGACAATTAACCAGGGGAACTGCTTGTCACTAGACGTTGTAGATGCTTCATCCCTGGAGGCTTTCAAGAAGAGATTGGACTGCCATTTGTTAGAAATGGTGTAAGGGTGGGGGGGTTGGACTAGATGACCTACAAGGTCCCTTCCAACTCTGATTATCTGTTATCTGTTACATTTTCACTAAAGGAGAAGGTGGGAGAAAACGAGATAATAAGAAATACCATCTAATAAACATTTTAGTAATAATTCTACAATTTCTTCTGTTGGTCTCTAGCTGTCCTTATTCCCGAGTCTTGGCTAATTAGAGTGATCTAATTATACATTTGATTTGCTGCCCTCTCTATTCCTAACTTTTAGCTGAGGTCTGCAAGTTGTCTAACTCCTGTTATTTTTATCAGCTTTCTAACTAGCCAGGATTGTTACAAGATTTACATGTGAATATTTCCTGTGGATAAGGATTCCTGCCGGACAGACCCCACAATTAGAGGCTTCCTGATTTACTTTCAGGTGTGTGTATGACCTGGCTTTATTTTAGCAGATGGCTCATCCATCCCTTCCAACTGTGTTATTCGGTTATTCTGTTACGCTGAATGACTTGCCTTCAGAAGCTGGGTCCTCCATCACTGGAGGCTTTCAAGAAGAGTCCGTAGAGATTCTCAGCCATCCAGATCATGGTTGATCCAAAAGTGCTTTTTTTCAAGAAGCAACTAGACTTTCTGGTTGTTTTTCTTCTTTTGAAGACATTTCGCTTCTCATCCGAGATGTTTCTTCAGCTCTGACTGGATGGTGGGGAACGGAAGGATTTATACTCCTTGCAGACAGCTGAACCGGTCATTTGCATCCTTTTAGAGGGTCGTTGAGGCCACTTGGAGGTTTATCGGTGTCCTCAGATTAGGTGCTGTTTCAGGTTTTTCTTTGAAGACATTTTGCTTCTCATCCAAGAAGCTTCTTCAGCTCTGACTGGATGGTGGGGAATGGAAGGATTTATATTCCTTGCAGACAGCTGAACCGGTCATTTGCATCCTTTTGGAGGGTCGTTGAGGCCACTTGGAGGTTTATCTGTGTCCTCAAATCAGGTGCTGTTTCAGGTTTTTCTTTGAAGACGTTTCGCTTCTCATCCAAGAAGCTTCTTCAGCTCTGACTGGATGGTGGGGAACGGAAGGATTTATACTCCTTGCAGACAGCTGAGCTGGTCATTTGCATCCTTTTAGAGGGTCGTTGAGGCCACTTGAAGGTTTAATCGGTGTCCTCAGGGTCACCTGAGTAGTGCAAATGGTTCCTGTAGCCTGCAATTTTGCCCTCTGGAAATCCATTCCTACTGGATTTCCAAAGGATGGTGTGCGAGGAGGAACGGATTTGCAGAGGATTTGGAGACTACAGCAACCTGGAGCACCACTCAGGTGACCCCGAGGACACAGATAAACCTCCAGGTGGCCTCAACGACCCTCTAAAAGGATGCAAACGACCAGCTGTCTGCAAGGAAATAAATCCTTCCGTTCCTCCACCATCCAGTCAGAGCTAAAGAAGCTTCTTGGATGAGAAGCGAAACATTTTCAAAAACCAGGAAGTCCAATTTCCTCCTGAAAAAGAGAAAAAAAATCACCTTGGGGACTGTTTAAGAAGAAATCGGACAATCATTTGTTTGGAATTTGTTTGGTTTTTGGGGTTGGGCCAGGGGTTGGATTCTACCAGTTTGGACCAATTTGGGCGAACTGGATGTTAAATTTGTGTATCTGGTTTCGCCGAACCGGTATTTCAACCCACCGGCTCGCCCCCCCCCAGCCTGCCCCACCGCTCCCAGGAGTCTCCATATGGCCCATTTTCAACGCAGGGTCTGAGCGGAGGCTCTGAGAGGGGGGAAAAAATGGGCCTTCCAGAAGTGCGGGATCGGGCCTGTTTCCTGCTTCCGGAAGGCCTCTGGAGTCCAGGGGAGGCCGATTTCGCCCTCCCACAGGTCTGAGGGAAGCCTCCGGACTCTGGGAAAGGCGTAAAACGGCCCTAACCAGTAGTACCAGTAGGCCAGGCCCACCATGGCCAAGTCCACCCAGGAACCGGGCAGCGAATCCCACGCCCGGGTTGGGCTAGAAGACCTCCAAGGCCCCTTCCGACTCCGTTATTCTATTATACTAAATCAACGGTTGGGAGGACTAGCAAACGGTTTAAAAAGACAAGCGGAGGAGGAAAAACAGCTGTATCTGTTTTTCTCTCTCCCGCCTCTGTGGCATACAGCCTCTTTCCATCAACCTTTTTAAATAAATAAACAAAAGAAGAATATTTATTGAAGTTGCAAAGGGCAGAGCTCCTGGAATGTGGAAAGACAAATAGCAGATCGACCGGCGGTGATTTACCAAAAAAAAAACCCTGCAAAGAAGAGATTTAACCTTCTAGGTTTGCCAGCCAGCTAGGAAAGGCTGGATTTGCCCTGGGTAGATAAACAAGATATTTCTGGGTAGATAAACAAGATATTTCTGGGCTCCAGTTCAAAAAGGAATTGCTGCCAATTTGGTCCGGTGGCATTTCTCTTAAAGGGACAGCGCCCTGGAAGTTGGCAGAGATACCAGCTTTAATTCAAGCAGAAGAATTTGTCTCCTGCTTTTGGAGGGGGGTGGGGTTGGACTAGATGACCTACAGGGTCCCTGCTAATCCATTCATCTTAATCCATTTTTGTTTCTCTTTAAAAACCAGTTCTGGAAAATGAAAGAAAGACACCTCCAAACTCTCGTTTTAGGTTTGCGTGAACAGAGAGATTTGAAGATAAGTGTCGTGTTTGGCTTAACCTGTTGACTGTTTTTTTTAATACAGGTTGTCCTTGACTTACAGCAGTTCGTTTAGTGACGGCTCAAACTTACTACCACACAGAAAAAAAGGGAGTTAAGGACCGCCTTTCACACTTAGCGACCATCGCGGCATCCGTCCCAAATGCAAAACACAAGCAAAGGAGAGGAGTTGCGGCTTCGGTTTCAGTTTCACAGCACCAGGCAGCTTTAGTACAGAACAGTTGAGCTAAGCCACGCCCGGGCTCCTTGCTGTCTCCTTCTTGCTCACACAGCAAATACTGTTCCAGTTTCCAAACAGCTTTCAACTCTCTCACACACACTGACAGGACGCTAGCCAGATGAATACCGATGGATGCTGGTAGGCAGAGGCAGAATTTTTTTCCCCCTTATTTTCCTCCCCAAAAACTAAGACCGACCGTATAGTTTTGTAGTGACGCACAGATATGGAGCTAGCAATAAATAGAGAGAGGTGGCTTGTGATATTTAGATAGGTCAACATTTGTAATCTGTGAATCTTGGTGTGTTTTACTGCACCGAAAAAAAGATGGATATTGCTTGTTTTTTTTTTCCCTCCAGTCTTTCTTCTCTCCTTTTGCACCTTCTTTATTTCTTCTTAACTTTATTTATTTATATCCCACCTTCAATATTTGTATAAGTAATTTAAGGTGGAGGACCTGTCTGATGCCCCTCCGTCCTTCTCTCTTCCCCACAGCAACCCTGCGAAGTAGGCCGGGCTGAGAGAATGTGGCTGACCCAAAGGTCCCTGAAAAACCAGAGTGCCTTTATCTCTCTCTCCCTCACCCTCCTTCCCTTTAGTCTGTTCTTTCTCTCTCTCTCTCTCTGTCCCTCCTTCCCATTCTCTCTCTCTTTCTCTCCCTCCCTCCTTCCCTTTCACTCATTCTCTTTTTCTGTCTTTCTCTCTCCTCCCTTTCTCTTGCTCATTTTCTCTCTCCCCCCTCCCTCTCTCTTTCTCTCTCTCTCTCCCTCCTTCCCATTCTCTCACTCTTTCTCTCTCTCTCTCCCTCCCTCCCATTCTCTCACTCTTTCTCTCCCTCCCTCCCTCCTTTTCACTCGCTCTTTCTCTCCCTCTCTCCCTCCCATTCTCTCACTCTCTCTTTTCCCCTTTTTCTCTCTCCCTCCCTTTCTCTCTTTCTTTCCCTTTCTCTCTGTCCCTCCTTCCCATTCTCTCTCTTTCTATCCCTCCCACTCTCCCTTTCACTCATTCTCTTTTTTCTTTCTCTCCTCCCTTTCTCTTGCTCATTTTCTCTTTCTCCCTCCTCCCTTTCTCTCTCTATTTCTCTCTCTCTCTCTCCCTCCTTCCCATTCTCTTTCTCTCTCTCTCTCCCTCCCTCCCATTCTCTCACTCTTTCTCTCTCTACATCCCTCCCTCTCTTGCTCTTTCTTTCTCTCCCTCCCTTTCTCTCTATTTCTCTCTCCCTCCTTCCCATTCTCTCTCTCTTTCTCTCTGTCCCTTTCACTCATTCTCTTTTTCTGTCTTTCTCTCTCCTCCCTTTCTCTTGCTCATTTTCTCTCTCCCTCCTCCCTTTCTCTCTCTCTTTCTCTCTCTCTCTCTCCCTCCCATTCTCTCACTCTATCTCTTTTCCTCTTTCTCTCTCCCCCTCCCTTTCTCTCTTTCTTTCTCTCTCTCTCTGTCCCTCCTTCCCATTCTCTCTCTCTTTCTCTCCCTTCCACCCTCCCTTTCACTCATTCTCTTTTTCTTTCTTTCTCTCTCCTCCCTTTCTCTTGCTCATTTTCTCTTTCTCCCCCCTCCCTTTCTCTCTCTATTTCTCTCTCTCTCTCTCCCTCCCTCCCATTCTCTCTCTCTTTCTCTCTCTCTTTCTCCCTCTGTCTCTTCCTCTTGCTCTTTCTCTCTCCCTCCCTCCCATTCTCTCACTCTTTCTCTCTCTCTCTCTCTTTCTCTTGCTTCTCTCTTCGTCCCTTTCTCTCGCTCTTTCTCTCTCTCTCTCTTTCTCCCTCCGTCCTTCTTCTTGCTCTTTTTCTCTCTCCCTGCCTCCCATTCTCACTCTTTCTCTCCCTCTCTCCCTTTCTCTCTCTTCCTCTCTCTCTCTCTCTCTCTCTCTCCTGCCCCCTGATGGTCATCAGGAACTCAGCCTCAATTTCCCCAACAGCAAACAGGCTGGACTTGAACTCTGGCCAGGACTTCTTGAAAGCTGCTTTCTGCCCTTTCTCAGAAAACCCTGCTCCTCTTCTCTCCTTTCTTCCCCTCCGTTTGGAAAAAAATAAAAAATAAAAACCCCAAACTTGCTTGGCCGACGGGGCAGAGCCAGATTCGGATCGCGACAGCCGGCTGAGACCAACCAGCAAGGCTGCGAATGCATCGTCTCTGCCTCCGGAACAAAAGCCAGCCGCCTCCTTTTCTTCGTGTGAACTCAAGCGAGGAAGAAACCAGCTGGCTAAAATACTCCGGCCTTTCCCTTCCCCTGTCCAAGGTCCGAGAGGCCAAGGGCACCACACGGACTGTTCGGCCTCCCGGGGGAAATTTACAGGTACCTGGGAGAAAAAAAAGAAAAAAAACCAGGAAGAAGAAGAAGAAGAAGAAGAAAAAAAATAAAATAAAATCCGTGCCACTGAATTTATTGCATTTTTGCTTCCTGGTGTGGATTCCACAACTCTGCACAGAGAGAGAGAGAGAGAGAGAGAAAAACCTTCAGCCGCTGGTTTCTCTGGCCAGAGTGGAGGGGAAGCGATGGCCGCCCCGGGCCAGCGGTCAGCCAAAGCCAAGTCCGCTCTGCCCCCCCATTACTACGAGGGCTTCTTGGAGAAAAAGAATCCGTGGGACCAGGTAACTTTCCTCTTGTTTACGGAAAAGAAACGGGGGAAGTCAAAAGGCCGCGGGGAAACCAGAACGGTGGCTCTTTGGAAGCTGTGCCCTTCTGTGGTGGGGAGGGGAATACAGCTGGTTTCCCCCCGCGCACACACACACACAGACACACACACATGGGAAATGAGGGCAGGGTCTGAATTTTAATCAGGGTGGGTGGGTGGGCTTCAAATTAGAGCCTTGGTCTGGCATATTAGGAAATGTACAGGTATGTGAGAAAGACTTTGAGAGACTGACGAAAAATTGATCCTGCGGAATGGACAAATAAGAGGTGGCTTGGCCCTGTGCTGTAGAGGCTCGACTTACAACATTTCCAAGCTACAACGGCAGTGAGAGGGGAAAAAAAAGGTGACCGATGTCTGTTTTTCACACTTAACGACCGTTGCAGTATCTCCTGATCGAACACTCAGAGGCTTGTTCCTATTTACGACGGTCGCAGTGTCCCTGCCGTCGCGCGATATCCCCTTCCCGACAAAGCAAAGTCAACGGGGAAGCCGACTTCCCTCAACAACCCGGATTGGCAACTTAAGTTAAACAGCCGCAGGCAATTCGCGGAGTTTAACCGATGCGGCAAGAAAAGAAACGGGGCGAAGCTCGCCGAACGAAGGCCTCGCTTTGGCAAAGTGAGTTCCGGGCTCCCTTGTGATCGTAAATCGAGGACTACCTGCCTAACGGATGGAGAAAGGGACTCAAAAGGGACCAATCCCTCCCCAACTCAGTTTCTCGGTCTTTTAATGGAGACGGGCTGGGTGGGGAAGGTGAATGCTGCCTACGAGGAGCAGTCAGATAAGAGGCAGCGTAGCCTGAAGCTGCATAACGGATGGAGGAAGAAACTCACACGAAACTCTCCCTAGTTTCTTCGGAGACTCGGGAAGAAATGTTGCCTTCGGAATAAGCAGATAAGAGATCGACTAGCCTGCAGCTGTATAACAGACGGAGAAAGAGATTTAGAAGGAGCTCTCCGGGGATGGGCTACTGGAGGTTCGCGGGGGTTTCGGGAGAACCCCCAGCTAAGATTCTGCACAGTTTGGAGAACCACTCTTGGCTGGCCCCGCCCACCCCTCCCCTCCCCGGGGTCACCACATGGCCCGTTTTAGATGCAGGTAAGTGCAGGGTGCACGCAGAGGCTCCGGGAGGGTGAAAAATGGGCCTCCCGGAAGTTCAAGAAGGCCGGAAATGGACCTGTTTCCTGCTTCCGAAGAGCCTCCGGAGCCCGGGGAGGCTGTTTTCACCCTCCCGGAGGCTCGAGGAAAGCCTCAGGAGCCCCAAAACACCACTTCCTAAACAGTCCCATTCAAGTCAAACATTGATTTCCCTCACAACTGGAAAAACCAGTAGGCCAAGGATGGGGAACCTTTTATGGCTCCCTCAGGAATTCTGGGAGTTGAAGTCCATAAGTGATATCAAAGAGCCAGGTTTCCCTACCCTTGAACTAGGCCACGCCCACCCTGACTACGCCCACTCAGCAACCGGATAGAGAACCCCGTTGCTAAATTTTTTGAAGCCCACCCCTGGAACCCTCCCTAGTTTCTCAAGCTGTAAAAGAGGAGGGGGTGGCGGTAAGAGATGCTGCCTGGTGAACGGTCAGGTAAGAGGCGGCCGTCAGGTTTCCAAGGGATGAAATCCATTTTAAAAAAAGAAAAGAGCAAAGTCCGCCTTCGGAAACCATTTCTTTTATTTCGGAAAGTATCAAATTGGCAAAAGTCTGCGGTAATTCCGGATCTGACACCACCTGGAATTACACCACATAATATTGGAAGTTAGAACCAGCCCCCCAAAAGTCACATTCCCCAATAGAAGTAAATCAACGTTTGCCTGGCGTCCTCAATATCCACCTCCAGGTCTCAGCAAGGGTCGGCTTTTGTTCCCACGGGAAGAAGAACCCACCTAGCCTAAACAATTCGATCTCTATTCCTCCCACCTTAAGAATGTGGCAAGCCCAAAAGCTCTCCCCCCCACACCCCACCCAGTGGTGCGATTCAAAAATGTTTACTACTGGTTCTGTGGGCATAGCTTGGTAGGTGGGGGGTTGTTTGTTTGTTATGCTTTTTTGCAGCCACTCCCCCTACCCATTTTGGGGGGCCTTCTGAGCCTCAGAAGAGCCTCGGGGGGGCGTTTTTACTCTCATAAGGCTCCTCTGAGGCTCAGGAAGGGAAAAATGGAAGGGCGGGGCTGAGCCATTTTTTGCCTTCTTGGGCCTCAGCAAGGGGAATTCCGTCACGGCTGATTGTATGAACAACGGATTGTCGGAAGGGGTGGAAAAAAAAGAAAGAAATACCTTAAGGGGCGAGCGTCAGGTGGACGGGGTGAGTGAGCATTGGGTGGGCCAGCGTCGACTGGACAACCGGGTCAGGGCCGTGGCCAGCCAGAACTTACTACCGGTTCGCTGACCCACGCCAAATCCTTGCTACCGGTTTGCCCAATCCGGTGCGAACCGGCTGAATACCCACCACGGTTTCCCCGCTATCCCGCATAACCAGCAAAGAGAGAGACAAGAAAAAGAATATATAAAAAGGCTAAATAAAATGGCTACGCGTATGTCCATTTCAGCCTTGACGGCAGCATCGCCTGAAGCTGCATAATGGTTGGAGAAAGAGGTTTAAAAGGGCCCCTCCATAGTTTTTTGGGGCTGTAAAGTGGGGGTGGGTGGGAATGCTGTCTAGGGAACGGATAAGGGGCAACATGGCCACAGCTGTATAACGGGTGGAGAAGGAAGGACCCTCCTTAGCTTCTCAGGAGATGGAAAATACATTCTAGCCAGGGAACAGTCAGATAAGAGGCCGCATAGCCCT
>NW_020769443.1:1005914-1026946 GCF_900518735.1 Pseudonaja textilis | reverse complement strand
CGCCTCAGGCATGAAAGCCAACTGGGTGACTTTGGGCCAATCCCCAGAAGACTCTGAGTTGTAGTCCTGCCCCTTTCCAGCCTCCAGAGAGCCTTGGGGCCCAAGGAAAGGGGAAACAGGCCTCCCCGAGGTTTGCAGAAAGCCTCTGGAACCCAGGCAGGGCGAAAAACCTCCAAGAAGTTGCAGAATGCTGGAAACGGGCCCATTTCCGGTCTACAGAGGGCCTCCAGAGGACCGTTTTCGCCCTCCTGGAGGCTCAAGGAAAGCCAGGGGAGGGCAAAACAACTAGGCCACACCCATCATGGCCACACCCACCCAGCAACCAGGCAGAGAACCAGTTGCTAAATTTTTTGAAGCCCACCCCTCACATCAGGGAATTGCAGGCTTCCGAATCCGACTGTTCCAAGTTGGAAAAAATGTCATGGAACAAAATTACAAGTCCTTTTGACGGCGTTGCCAAGGAAACAATACAAAAAACAGGGTTTCCCAACCTAGATCACCTTAAAGACACGTGGACTCCAATTCCCAGAATTCCCCAGCGAACGGTCACTAAATGGAACAGTGGTCAGTGGAAGATTGATCGGTTGCCTTGGTTCAAAATGACGGACACTCTCAAACATCTGCAACCTCTGAATACATTTCTAGGACAGATTTTCTTTCTAAACCGCCTTTTATTCGGAAACACGAGGACTAGAATCTTAAGTATATTTGCAACTAGAATCTTATTCTAGAAAGTTTATTTTTCAGGATTAGAATATTACGTTTATTCTTGAGGACTAGCATCTTACGTTATTCTTCCAGATAAAATCATGACTTGAATAACAGCGACGGGAAAAAAGAGACTATTCGGAAGAAATAACCCAGCTTTCACAAAATGGCGGCAAATCCATCTTTTTTTTCAATTGAAACAGCGTTTTCCTTTTTTCCAAAATCCAGCCCCCACCTCCAAAAAAGATTTTGGATTGGCTCAGTGATTTATTCTTAGCTCAGGCCAGATTAAAAACTCAATGCAAACTCCTTTTTGCAGAATTTGGCTCTCTGCAACAGGACTGGCTTGCCTCTGTAATTTGGGGGAAATTTTGGAGTGGGAGGGCAGAAAACCAGAGAATGCACAAGTGCTTTTATTGTTCTTTTCTTTTCAATCCAGGTTTTCGTGCTACGTGAGAGGCGCCATCATCTTGTACCCCACTGACGGGACCGGAGAACCGAGGGTGGGGGGACGGACTCCGGAATTAAAATCCAGCAAGGGTACCATTTTGGCAATCCCATCTAAATCATCTACTACCTTCCAGCTAACATCTTTTAAGTCTCCGTGAGGAGAGCTTAATCCAAGGGACTCCAAATGTGGCCATTTTAAGACTCACGGACTTCAACTCCCAGAATTCTCCAGCCAACCATTTTTGGTTTGAAAGACACCAAGATGGCTTCCGGCTTGGGCCAAGAAGGTGGACTTACAAAGATCCCTCTCTATGATTTCCATCCTGAAGGATGAATTATGGATTGAGGCACCCACAACTCTCGTCCCGTGGTTGGAAGACAGAACTTCATGTCCCAGGACTGTAGAGGCTGGTGCCACTTATGGACAAAGCCCTCCATCCTGGCTGGGGAATTCTGGGAGTTGAAGTCCACGAGTCTTAAAACCGCCAACTTTGGAGACCCCCTGGGTCCAAAACCTGGAAGGAAAAAAAAGAAGATATATTGTAATTATTATGTTTTGTAAATACAGTGGGGCCTGTGACCGTGAATGGACCGTCTCTCCGTCTTGGAGAGGAGGAATGTGATGGGTGTCATTAAGTGAGACTGGTGGTGGAACTGCTTGTTGCGCTGTTGCGCCTCTGAAGGCATTTGACGGCGCTGGGAACTTGCAAACCGGAGTAGACGTGGAAGCTGCCACACCACACCTGATCAGGAAGAAAAGAAAAACCAAAAGTTAGCTTGAGGGAAAAAATTTTTGCAACAGGTCCAAAGAATTATAGAAATTCAAGAGATAACAAGCAAAGCAAAGAGGCTGCTGTAAAACCTGAAAAGTAAGGGGTGTGTGTCTGTCTATCTATCTATCTGTCTGTCTGTCTGTCTGTCTGTCTGTCTATCTATTTATCTATCTATCATCTATCTATATCTATCTATCTATCTATCTATCTATCTATCTATCTATCTATCTATCTATCTATCTATCTACCTATCTATCTATCATCTAGCTATCTAGCTATCATCTATCATCTATCTATCTGTCTGTCTGTCTGTCTGTCTGTCTGTCTGTCTATCTATTTATCTATCTATCATCTATCTATCTATATCTATCTATCTATTTATCTATCTATCTATCTATCTATCTATCTATCTATCTATCTATCTATCTATCTATCTACCTACCTATCTATCTATCATCTTTCTATCTATCTATCATCTATCATCTATCTATCTATCTATCTATCTATCTATCTGTCTGTCTGTCTGTCTGTCTATCTATTTATCTATCTATCTGTCTGTCTGTCTGTCTGTCTGTCTATTTATCTATCTATCATCTATCTATATCTATCTACCTATCTACCTACCTATCTATCTATCTATCTATCTATCTATCTATCTATCTATCTATCTATCTATCTATCTACCTATCTATCTATCATCTAGCTATCTTTCTATCATCTATCATCTATCTATCTATCATCTAGCTATCTAGCTATCTATCTATCATCTATCTATCTATCTATCTATCTATCTATCTATCTATCTATCTATCATCTATTATCTATCTATTTATCTATCTATCATCTATCTATCCATCTATCTATCATCTATAAATTAAATTTAACAAATTAAACCAAATTCAATTATTAAATTACATTCAACTAAAATTAAATTTTAAAGCAGCATTATTAAACGACATTATGCTGAATTAAATTATTAAGTGAAACTCATTAAATTAATTAAATTTAATCAATGGAATTATTCAATTTAATCAATTAAATTGAATTGAATTATTAAATTAAATTAGGAAGACTTCTGACGTGCAGGGCTAAAGAGAAGACAGAGATTCAAACACCTGCAAGAAAGTCACATTGAAAAAGATCTAATCCTTACGGATTCCAGAGCCCGACACATTTAAGATTTAAGTTTAATGGATATTGTGGTTGAATGAAAGAAAAACTTCACAATAAGAGCAGTTTGCTAGTGGAAATCCCAATGGGATGTATTTACATACAGGCTGGGCCACAATCCAATGGGGGAACATTTTAATTTGGACCCCTGCACAACAGAGAAGGGTGGACTGGATGCCCTCAAAGGTCCCTCCCATTTCCAAGATTCCATAATTCTACAGCATAATTCATTTCCTTGATCTGATCTATTAATTTTTTTCCTTTAAATGGTTCAATAGATCTCAGCCAATGTCCGCGGTGGCTCAGTGGCTAAGACACTGAGCTTGTCGATCAGAAAGGTCGGCAGTTCGGCGGTTCGAATCCCTAGCGCCACATAATGGAATGAGCTCCCCTTACTTGTCCCAGCTTCTGCCAACCTAGCAGTTCGAAAGCACATTAAAAAATGCAAGTAGAAAAATAGGGACCCCTTTGGTGGGAAGGGAACAGCGTTCCGTGCGCCTTCGGCATTTAGTCATGCGGGCCACATGACCACGGAGACGTCTTCGGACAGCGCCGGCTCTTTAGGCTTTGTAAAAGAGATGAGCACTGCCCCCTAGAACCAGAAACAACTAGCACGTATGTGTGAGGGCAGGGGTGGGATTCAAATTTCTTAACCTGTTCTGTGGCCATGGCCTACTTTGTGGGTGTGGCTTGGTGGTCATGTGACTGGCTGGGCATGGCTTGTATGTAAATATTATAAATATTTATGTAAATATTAATTTTATTTATAAAAAGAAGCAACTTTTACCCAAAAGCAGGCAAAGCAGGCAGGCAGATTAAGTTGCTTGCAGAAACACAGATGCACTCAGAGATCTATCTTTCTGCAATCTGCTACCTGAGTCTGTCACATAAAATTTGCTTGCGAGTAAATTCATAAAATTTGCTAGCAGGCGAACTCACAAAATTAACTCACAACACACCATGTCTGTAAATATTGAATTTTTTATAATAAAAAAGAGCAACTTTTACCCAAAATCAGGCAAAGCAGGCAGGCAGATTGAGTTGCTCACAGAATCACAGATTCATTCAGAGATCTACCATTCTGCCATCTGCTACCTGAGTCTGCACTGAAAAATAGAAGCTTCGGTCCTAAGGAAGGTTCAGCTCTGCTTTTAGATTAGCTAGAAAGCAAGAAATCCAACGATTTCCTAATCTAAATCTCCTGGCACAGCAGAACAGCTGATGGCCGGAGGGGGAAGGACAAATAGCAACTTACCCAAAATTAGGTGAAGGCTAGGTAAGGAGTGAGTGGGCGGGGAGGAGAGGGGAGGGGCAAACCATTGGCGTGATTTGCCAGTTCTCCAAACTGCACAGAATCGTAACAACCGGTTCTATAGAACCGGTCTGACCCGATAGAATCCCACCCCTGGGCAAGGGGAACCTTTCCCTTTTAGATCTCAGCCTCTCCCGTCCTCCCGCAAAAATCCCACCCTAAGGACTAGAAACTTCATTTTCACAGGATTTCAAAGATCTTCAGCAGAGTTTAGAAAACCCGCAAATTTCTTCTCCGCTACCGCTTCCGAACCACTTACCATAAAGGCCGGGAGAACCGGTTGGGTAAATTTGGCCCGAAACGTGTGCAGCAACTGTTTGGTTTTGGCGTTGTAGAAAGAGAGAAATCCTGCAAAGAAAGAAAGAGGAAAAAGAAAGGGGGGGCTCTTGAGGGGTCGAGGGAAAGGAGAGAATGTGGACAAGAAGAAGTAGAAGCGGGAACCAAAAAAAATTATCTATCCCAGTCTGACAGGGAAAATTCAGGAAGCTTCCTCATCCCCCAAAAACCCTCTCAGTGATTATTGCCTTCCTGGCATTTGTAAAGGCAGTCCTCAGTTTATGACTACCGCCGGAACCAGAATTTCCTTCATTTAAACGAGGTGGTCGTTGAGGGAGTCATGCAAGCCAGTAAAAGGTTGTTAAGCGAATCAGGCTTCCCCATCAACTTGGATGGTCGCAAGCGTGAAAAAAAACGGTCCCCTTTTTTCGGCGCCGTTGTGGCTTTGAACGGTCGCTAAATGGAAAAAGTTTGTCCTTTCGGGATTTACCGGCTTCCTCCCCGAGAGGCAGAAAGAAATGGCAGTAAGCATTCTAAGGTAGACTGCTCCTCCCCAGGGAAGCTCTGTTTGGCTAGCCAAAGCTCTACCAAATAGCCACACCCATAGTCCTGAATGGCCACGCCCATCACGGGAACCCATTAGGAAAGGGACACGCCCCCTCCCCTTCCCACCATGACCTCATATTGTCTATCAAGGGGGCAGAGTCAGGATGCTAAATACCTGCTCATTCTCCAAGCCCCTCCCCTTTATACCTGTAGTGTGTGTTGAAACACAGGTAGTCCTCAACTTATGACCAGAATTGAACCCAACCTTTCTGTTGTTAAGCGAGGCCTTTGTCGAGCGAGTTTTGCCCTATTTTGAGAGCTTTCTAACCACCGTTATTAAGTGAATCACTGCGGTTGAATTTTGGTTGTTCAGTGAATCCGGCTTCCCCTTGGATTTTGCTTGTCAGAAGGTCGCAAAAGTGACCCCCGGGACGCTGCGACCATCATAAATGTGAGTCTGCTGTCAAGCCTCCTAATGTAAATCTCGCACAACCATCGGGATGCTGAAAGGATGAACAATGGCCGTAACTCGCTTTTTTTCAATGCGGTCGTAACTTCCAAGTGAACTGTTGTAAGTCGGGGATGACCCGTATATCTTTCATCGTGGCCATTTGGACCCCTCCCACTGCCGGAGAGCCATTTTGTGAGCTTGCCCACAATTCCCGTATCCATTCTTGTCCCCCCGTTTTCTGAAACCGTATTGGGGAAAAGAGAAAGCGATGGGGGGGTCAAATAACCTGGGAGGGGGTCAACCATACCGCCCCTGACCCTTGACTCCATTTCTCAGCCCCGCCACACCCGAGCATCCCCAAATTCAGCCAGCGGCTTTCCTAAAATAAGGGATAAAATAAAATGAAATAACTAAATAAAATTCAGCCGTTAGGATTCCTATAAATAAGGGTGGGATTGGGATCATAGCGCCCTTCAAGGATCCTTCACCCCTCTTCAAAACTTCCAAATCAGTAGGAATTGGTCCAAAAAGTCAAAATGGCCGACACTCCTTCACCTAGAAGGGCCGGCCATTTTGACTTTTTTGACCCCATCTGGGAGACTTCTTTTAAATCCCTCCAGACCAGAATAGACATTTTCCATCCTATCCCCAAGCAGGGGACAAGATGTTATCTTCTGAAATTATTACTATTACTATTATTATTACAACAATAATACTAGTGGTAATAGTAATAATAATTAAATGTTTAAATATTTATTTAAATAAAATTTAAATGTTCAGTTGACTGAGTTTCATGTTTAATGAATAAGAGATAATATGTGTTCTAAAAATGTTATTTTATTGTTGTTATTGTTATTGTTATTACTGACTCTCATGTATAATAATAGTAACAACAACAACATCAATAATAATAATAATAATAATAATAATTCAATTTATTTTCCATTCATTTCATCATAAGAAATTACCTTCGTGGAAATTGCAATAGACGCCTAGAATATCCGGAACTGGGATGTCCAAGATTTTGGCTTTGTTGTTGTGTTTGGCTGTGAAGCTGACCTGTAGCCAGTTGTTCAGATGAAGGCACCAAGAAGAAGAAGTTTTGCCCAGCTGGTCAAATTTGCCCAAAGTCCGATAAGCCACGCCCACCGCAAAGGCCTTGCTGTCTCGATCATAGCGTACCTCCCAGTAGTGGTCACCACTGTCAATCAAGGTGTCACCTGTGACGGGAAGAGTTATTGAGCCGTTGGATTGGCTGATAAATCCGTTTGCTTGCTTTTCATTGGCTAAAATCAATGTTTCTCCAATGTTTCAGGGATTTAAGACGCGTGGACTTAAACGTTGAAATCCACGCGTCTTAAGAAGCGAGCTTGAGAAACTGGCTACAATAAATCCACGCGTCTTAAGAAGCGAGCTTGAGAAACTGGCTACAATAAACCTAAATCTGGTTGTTCTGAGTTTAATTCTCAACCTTGGCGGCTTTAAAATGTGTGGACTTCAACTCCCAGAATGCTCAGCCAGTGTTTGTGGACTTCAACTCCCAGAATCTTCGTTCACAAGACCCCCTGTGGGAAGTCCCCCCCCTTAGAGAATGAAATATTTGGGGGAATATTAAAAGCGGCAGAATATTTTATTTTCCCTAAGGGAGAAGAGGAGAAACATGTTCTTAAAGGCAGAAAGCAACCCAGTCTTCCTGCTTACAGGAAAACAGCCTCAAGCAGAAGCCTGAAGTCTTGAGAGAGGGATATCTTCAGGGGTAGGATTCTACCTGGTCGGACTGGTTGTATAGAACCGGTTGTTATGATTCTGCCCAGTTCGGAGAACCAGCAAGTCGCACCTCTGGCTGGCCCTGCCCCTCCCTTCTCGCCCCGCCCACTCACTCCTTACCTGGCATGCGCGCCATCCAACTTGCCTGCATTACCCTAATTTTTGGTAAGGTGCTATTTTTCCTTTTTCCCCAACCATCAGCTATTCTGCTGTGCCAGGAGATTTAGATTAGCCTGAAAGCAGGAAATGGTTGGATTTCTTGCTTTCTAGCTAACCTAAAAGCAGAGCTGAACCTTCCTTAGGACTGAACCTTCTATTTTTCAGTGCAGACTCAGGCAGCAGATTGCAGAAAGGTAGATCTCTGAACGAATCTGTGATTCTGTGAGCAACTCAATCTGCCTGCCTGCTTTTCCTGGTTTTGGGTAAAAGTTGCTCTTTTTTATAAAAAAAAATATTCAATATTTACATAAATATTTACAATATTTACATACAAGCTGCGCCCACCCAGTCACGTGACCACCAAGCCACGCCCAGTCAGCAAGCCACGCCCATACAGTCATGTGACCACCAAGCCACACTCACAAATTAGGCTGTGCCCACAGAACCAGTTATTAAGAAATTTGAATCTCACCCCCGGATATTTTTATACCCGTTCAAACAGCCAGGCCATTCATGAAACACCTACAGCCACAGCTCCCACAGAAGGGTGGAGCTGATGGGATTAAAAAGTAGAAAAACATCGACTCCTAAAATCTACATTCCCCCACCCAGCTCCAAGGACAGGGCATGACCTCCCAGCCACAATGGGAGCCAGGCAACAAATAATTAGAATTAAGGCCACACTCAATCACAGGTCAAAGTACATTTCACAACCAAACAGGCATCTCAATCACAAAGCCCCACAGAGTTTATAAAAGCTCACCTATCTCAACCCTCATTTTGTCAGCCACCCCAGAAAGATGCTGCTGACCCTTCTAAATAAACAGAAACCTTTCCTGCATCTTCCTCCTTGGATCAGTTGTGGTTTTTTTTTCTTGTAACACCCCCAATTTTACCCAGGATACTGACGAGATCCTTACCTAACACCGTGTAGGATTCGGCGGTGAATCGGTCTCTCCCTCCGCGGCCTGTTGGCATCCTTTTTGGAGACTGGACGCACCTGTGGATGAGAAAATCCAGAGGTGGTGGAAGTCCTGAGACCACGTTCAAGAGAGGGTGACAATGTGTGTGTGTGTGTGTGTGTGTGTCTGGGAATTGTATCCAAGGACGGGATTCCAAAATCCCAGCAACTGGTTCACTGCTAGGTTGCTGGATGGGGGGGGCGGGGGCGTGTCCATGGTGGGCGTGGCCTACCGGAGCGTCCTGTTTCTGGCTTCCGATGGGCTGACAGAGCCCAGAGGAGGCCATTTTTGCGCGGAGGGGTGGGCGGGGCCAGCCGGTTCAGCAAACCAGGTGAAAACTTAACATCCAGTTCAACCGAACTGGTCCGAATCTGTGGAATCCCACCCCTGATTGTATCACTTGGAACACAGCCCCCTTTTGCACGCTGTGACAAAGCCGCGTTGGAGAAACCAAGGCGTCAAATCATAAAGGTGCCATTTTGTATCTCTTGGCCCGAGACTTACAGTCACAACTGAGTCCCAGATTTCTGTTGCTAAAGCGAGACACGCGTGGAATGAGTTTTGTCCCCATTTTACGCCTTTTCCTGCTGCGTTTGTTAAGCGAATCACTGCTATTGTTAAGTGGATCACGCGGTCGTTAAGTGAACCGGGCTTCCCCATTGACTGTGTTTGTCAGAAGGTTGCAAAAGAGGATCACATGACCCTGGGGACACTGCGACCGTCATAAATACGAGTCAGTTGCCAAGCTTCTGAATGTAAATCATGTGACCAGGGGGATGCGCTAATGGTTGTAAGTGTAAAAAAACACATTGTCAGTCACTTTTTTCAGTGCTGTGGTAAACTCAAATGGTCGCTAAATGAACTGCTGTAAGTTGAGGACTACCTGCATTCATTTAATAGCAGCATTTATCAGCCTAGCTTGAGAAGGACATAAAACAACCCAGCCAAAGTTCAATTCTTTCTCCGCTCCCACCACAGAGACAGAATCTTGCCAGAGTTAAGCTATACAGGTAGTCCTCGACTTACAACCGTTCGTTTAGTGATCATTCAAACATACAACGGCGCTGAAAAAAGTGACTTAGGACCATTTTTCCACACTTATGGCCATTGTAGCCTCCCCGTGTGATCAAATTTCAAGGCTGACTAAATGAAGAAATAAACCAGCAAAGGTGAGCAAAGGTATTTTACTTACCTGGCTGGAGAATTAACCGGGGAGGCAGTTCGGCCCTTCCCGTCCTTTTCTCGCGCTTTCATGTCTTGCACCTTCCCGCCCATGGCGTCCCATTCCACACTCAGGTCTTCCACCTTGAGATTCAGGTGGCTGGTGCTGCCATCCAGGCGGAACATGAAGGCTGGGAAGAGAAGGAAGATGCTTTCATGTTTACATCTCAGTCCCTCCCTTCCTTCCTTCCTCCCTCCTGTCCCACCCCTCCTCGCCTTTGTCTTTCCCTTCTCTCCCCTCCTGCTCTTAATTTCTCCTCTCATTTCTTTCCTTCTTTACTCCCTTCCGTCTCTCCCCCTCCCTCCCTCTCTTTCTCCCTCTTTCCTTTCCTTTCTCTTTCCTTTCTCTCCACTCCTGCTCTTAATTTCTCCTCTCATTTCCTTCCTTCCTTTTTCCTCCCCTCCCTCCTCCTCCCTCCCTCCCTCCCTACCCCTTTCCTTTCCTTTCCTTTCCTTTCCACCATTTTGACTTTTTTGACCTTCACTCCAGATGCTCCCGAGTTTAACATTTTTGGGCGGGGGGGACCACAATCCTGGATTCCCCATTAAATCCAGACTAGGAAACCACAAGCGTCAAAACTGGAACTTTCCAATCATGGCTAAGTTTTAACTAGGCTGGACAACCACATCGCCACCCGCACACACACACACACACACACACACACACACACTGCCACCTATGCATAAACCACCTATCGGGGTTGCTCACCTCTTGTTTCCAAAGTGACTGACTCCGAAAACTCTCCTGCAACGGCTTTGTTGCAAGCTTTGACCCGAAAATTCATGTACTTCATATCAAATTTAAGCCCTGCAGAGATGGAAGAGGAAAAAGAAAGTTGGCGGGAATTTAATATTTAATATTTATACGTGTTCCCCCCCCCCCCCGCACCGTGCCGGACGTCCCTTTAAAAGGCAGGGTGTCGGCCTGGCCATAGTCCTTTCTTCCTTCTCCCCATTAAATCTCTCTCCTTCTTTCATCAGCAATTCCAAATTTCTGAAATAGGTGGGGCCGCTAAATGCTGGTTGAGGCCTCTTGCCATGGGTTAAGCTTTACTTCTGAAGCTCAGTCCTCAGCTTACAACGACAACATTTCCATCGCTAAGCAGGACGCCCATGAAGTGAACTTGGCCCCATTTTAGGGCATTCCTTGCCATGGTTGTTAAGCGAACCACTGCAGCTGTTAAGTGAATCACGCAGTCACTAAGCAAATCCACCTTCCCCCTCCAACGGATTTTGTTCGTCCTAAGGTCGTAACAGGGGATCACGTGACCAGGGATGGACTTCAACATTTTTAGCAACCCGTTCTCTGCCTGGTTGCTGGGTGGGCATGGCCATGGTGGGCGTGGCCTAGTCAGACTCCTGCACCACTGGGGGGGGGTGTTTTTGCACTCCCCGGACTCCGGAGGCTTTCCTCAACCTTCCAGGAGGGCGAAAACAGCCTCCCCAGACTCCGGAGGCTCCCTGGCGGCCAGAAATAGGCTTGTTTCTGCCCTCCGTGAGCCTCTGGGAGGCTCATTTTCTACCTCCCCGGGTTCCACGCGCCCCCTGTACTTAACTGGGATCCAAAACAGGCCGTGTGGGGATTCCTGGGAGGGAGGGGGCGGGGTGGGGGCGGGCCAGCCAGTTGTCGGAACTACCGGTTCACTGAACCAGATGTAAATTTAACATCCGGTTCACCTAAACCGGTCCAAACCGGCTGAATCATGTGACTCTGGGACATTACAACCGTCATAATTAGGCGTCAGTCACCAAGATTCTGAATTTTGATCACATGACCATGGCACGAAAGCTGGTTATAAGTCACTGTTTTCAGTCCCGTTGTAATTTTGAACAGTCACTAAATGAATGGTTGTTAAGTCAAGGACTACCTGTACAATTTTTTTCCCCCCCAGATCTAATTGAAAGAAAACCTGGGTTTTTTAGGAATCAGTAGACTTTGGATGTAACAGACAAAATCTGAGGTTACCGCTAATAGCAGGAACAATACATTATTTACTGAATCAGTCTGGAAATATATGTGATTTAGGAAAAGGATTATGTAAACAGTGCAAAATGCAGATATATCATATATATATATATGATATATATGCCTTACCAGACAATGTATACTCAGTTTGTTTGATCCCTTCAATAACCATCCAAGGATGGTCTTCCTTGACCCGAGGAGGCCCTTCGAAGTTGGTCTTGCGATATTCCATCACGTAATGGTCAATCTTGCTATCTTCTTCCGGCATTTTCCAAACGAGCGTTACGCAGTTGTCGGCCACCAACGATTCAGCCACGTCTATCTCGGGCGCGCTGGGAACTACGTTTCAAATCAGGGAGATTAAAAAAAAAGGATTCGCAATCGATTCTAGCTTCGGCCTCACCAGGGACTACTAGCCCCTTTTCCTAGGAGATTCAATTGCCTCTTCAAGTTCTACATCAGTCACTCAAGAATAGAAGCAGTGAGGATTTTCAAAAATTACTCACTGTCCCCATGGCTTCAATAAACATGTGCTTGATTGGAAAAAATGATAAAACATCACATAGATTTAAAGCCTGAGATATTTTTACTACAGATTTTACCTGAAAGTTATAGTAAAGAAATAATTTGATTATTAATGTATTAATGTTAGAATTGTGTTTGCACAAAATTGGAAACATGAGAAAATTCTGGTGGAGGAGGAGGTGATTAAGAAAATAATGTGTAGAAATTAGTAAATTAACATTGGCAATTAGAGAACAAGAATAAAAGGAATAATCTAAGATTTGGGATTTATTTTATGGATTTTTCAAAAGTAGAGTAAAAAAATTGAAGGATATTGTAATAATAATGATATACACTGCTCAAAAAAATTAAAGGGAACACTTAAACAACACAATGCAACTCCAAGTCAATCACACTTCTGTGAAATCAAACTGTCCACTTAGGTAGCAACACTGATTGACAATCAATTTCACATGCTGTTGTGCAAATGGAATAGACAACAGGTGGAAAGCATAGGCAGATAGAAAGACATCCCCAATAAAGGAGTGGTTCTGCAGGTGGTGACCACAGACCACTTCTCAGTTCCTATGCTTTCTGGCTGATGGTTTGGTCACTTTTGAATGCTGGCGGTGCTTTCACTCTAGTGGTAGCATGAGACGGAGTCTACAACCCACACAAGTGGCTCAGGTAGTGCAGCTCATCCAGGATGGCACGTCAATGCGAGCTGTGGCAAGAATATTTGCTGTGTCTGTCAGTGTAGTGTCCAGAGCATGGAGGCGCTACCAGGAGATAAGCCAGTACATCAGGAGACATGGAGGAGGCCGTACGAGGGCAACAACCCAGCATCAGGATCGCTACCTCCGCCTTTGTGCAAGGAGGGACAGGAGGAGCACTGCCAGAGCCCTGCAAAATGACCTCCAGAGGGCCACAAATGTGCATGTGGCTGCTCAAACGGTCAGAAACAGACTCCAGGAGGGTGGTATGTGGGCCTGACGTCCACAGGTGGGGGTTGTGTTTACAGCCCGACACCGTGCAGGACATTTTGCATTTGCCAGAGAACACCAAGATTGGCAAATTCACCACAGGGGCCCTGTGCTCTTCACAGATGAAAGCAGGTTCACACTGAGCACATGTGACGAATGTGACAGGGTCTGGAGACGCTGTGGAGAATGTTCTGCTGCCTGCAACATCCTCCAGCGTGACCGTTTTGGCAGTGGATCAGTAATGGTGTGGGGTGGCATTTCTTTAGGGGGCCGCACAGCCCTCCATGTGCTCGCCAGAGGTAGCCTGACTGCCATTAGGTACCGAGATAAGATCCTCAGACCCCTTGTGAGACCATATGCTGGTGCGGTTGGCCCTGGGTTCTTCCTAATGCAAGACAATGCTAGACCTCATGTGGCTGGAGTGTGTCAGCAGTTCCTGCAAGACGAAGGCATTGATGCTATGGACTGGCCCGCCCGTTTCCCAGACCTGAATCCAATTGAGCACATCTGGGACATCATGTCTCGCTCCATCCACCAACGCCACATTGCACCACAGACTGTCCAGGAGTTGGGGGATGCTTTAATCCAGGTGTGGGAGGAGATCCCTCAGGAGACCATCCGCCACCTCATCAGGAGCATGCCCAGGCATTGTAGGGAGGTCATACAGGCACGTGGAGGCAACACACACTACTGAGCCTCATTTTGACTTGTTTTAAGGACATTACATCAAAGTTGGATCAGCCTGTAGTGTTTTTTATCACTTTAATTTTGAGTGTAACTCCAAATCCAGACCTCCATGGGTTGCTAAATTTGATTTCCATTGATAATTTTTGTGTGATTTTGTTGCCAGCACATTCAACTATGTAATGAACGAAGTATTTAAGAAGAATATTTCATTCATTCAGATCTAGGATATCTTATTTTTGTGTTCCCTTTATTTTTTTGAGCAGTGTATTATAACTGATTATTTTTTAATAAGTTTCAGCATGAATATAATTCAGTAAAAGTTGGGATTTGCCTTTAAGAATAGTTTGAAACTGAAATAAAAAATCAAAGGATAATATGATATATAATGTTGACTAGAATACAATATGATTGTAAACTCAATGAGAAATGTATACAAATATTATTCTGTACACAATCTATATATATCCCAGATGACAGACTGTATAACTAAAATATGTTTTTTATTTGTTGTTTTTGTTGTAAAAATAAAATTAAAAACATAAACATGTGCTAATTTACAGATAGTAGTAAAAAATTAGTTTAAAAATTATTAAAGACCATAATGGGAAAATTGCATTTCAAGTTTTTGGGGACTTCAATTCAATTTTAATTAATTCCATTTTAATTTCTGCCAGTTTTTGAAGAAGTTGATTAAGATCTTTAAAGCAATTTTTTCAAATTCGGCTACTTCAAGATGTGTGGACTTCAACTCCCAGAATTCCCAGGCTGGCCAGCATGCTGGCTGGGGAATTATGGGATTGAAGTCCACAAATACTGGTTAAGGGATTTTGGGGATTGAAGTTTAACCACTTTAAAGTTGCCATGTTTAAAAAAACATTGCTTTAAACCTGATACCACAACTAACTTTAAGTATATATTACGGAGCAAATGAGTTGTCTGTTTTCTAATAAATGACTACTTTAATAACTGAGTTTTAGCTTTTTACCTCAGCTAATGTTTTTACTTTCCTGGGTAAGAAAATACGATTCCTGCACATCAACTATGGTCTGCTTTGTCTTCTAATGACAGCTCCAAGATCATTGCCAATCAGATGCAGTTACATAATGCTTCACTTAATGACCGTACTGCTTAAGAACAAAAATTTTGGTTCCAATACTGGTTCTATGTTGAGGACTAGCTGCAAACTAGTTTGGTAGTAACCAGGAGCCGGTGAGTTGTAAACCCGCCTTAGGCCTGAAAACTGGCTGGGTGTCTTTGGACCAATAACCAGGGGACTATGAGTTCTAGTCCCAACTTAAGACATGAAAGCCAACTAGGTGACTTAGAGTCAATCACCAGGAGATAGTGAGTCTTTAGGTCAATTACCAGGAGACAGTGAGTTCTAGTCCCACCTTAGGCACGAAAGTTGGCTAGTAACTTTGGGTCAACTACCAGGAGACAGTGAGTTCTAGTCCCACTTTAGGCATGAAAGCCGACTGGGTGACTTTGGCCCAATCACCAGGAAACGGGGAGTTCTAGTCCCATTTTGGGCATGAAAGTTGGCTGGTAACTTTGAGCCAATCACTAGGAGACGGCGAGTTCTAGTCCTGCCTTAGGCAGGAAAGCCAGCTGGGTCATTGGGCCAGTCCTTTCTCTCTCAGCTCAATCCATCTCACGGGATTGTCATTAGGGGAAAACAGGAGCAGGAAGGAATATTATATACTGTATATTAACTGCTGTGAGTTACCAATAAAGTAGTAAAGGCAGGATTTTTTTTAAAAAAAAAATCTAATAAAAATAAGCTTGGAGAACGCACCTTGGCTGTGAAGCATGGACTTGGTAGTCTTCGGCTGAAAACAAAATCTACCCTACCCTGTAAAAAAAAAAGCACATTTTTTCTAGTTACCTGGCAGGAATTTGAGAGTCTGTAGCATTTGGCGTTCCTGGGCAAAATCCACCATTAAATGGCTCATGTTGTCGGTTACTTTGGCCTTGAGAGAGAGGCGGAAGGCCGGAGCCATCGTCACACTATGGAGGGGAAGGAGAGGCGAGTTAGAAAGGCGCGCCATCAAACACTTCCACCCCCCGCAAACACGTCTTTCACAGCCTAGAGAGAGAGGGATCGGAGAAGGCAACATGCAAAGAACCCCCCCAGCGTCCAGATGCAGCCTTGCAAAACCTGTCGCCAAAACCTGTCCCCAAAGCATGTGCAGAGTTCCGAGGGCCTGCCTGCTTCCGGTGGCAAAAGCCAAGGACTTCTGAGCATGTGAAGAGTGACTTGCTCTACCCAGCAACCGCCCCACCCCACTCAAAGGACATGTAGGAAGATGGGCTGGCCGGCCGGCTGAGACGATGGGAAGTCAAGGGGGCGTTGGGGCATGGGCAGAGTGCACCTCCCCTTGCTTACAAGGAGGTGGGCCAAGGAATCTCTCGAAGGGCCAGCTTCCATTTGGAGTGGAAATCGCCGTTTCTCAACTTTAGCGATTCTTTAAGATGTCCGGACTTCAACTCCCAGAAATCCCCCTGTTGGCTGGGGAATTCTGGGAATTGGAGTCCAGACATTTTTACAGCCATTTTAAAGATATCCTGTATGCCTCCCCCCGTTTTTCCCCACCTCGGAGAAAATAACAAGGCCAAAACCTGGCCAGGTGTGTTCCAAGGGATGGCCTACCTGTCTTTGATCTGTTTAGCAGCCTTCGAAGCAGCGCAAGGAAGATGGAGAAAGAAGGGAGAGAGAAAAGGAAGAAGAAGAAGAAGAAAAGCAAGGAAGATGTCACCAAGACGAATTAAATAAGCATCGCTTATATTTCATCTCAAGAGCATTCTAGACAGGAAGCGTGCTAAGCTGCCATCCATCGCATGCATACAGAAAACCCTTCTCACCACCTTTTGGCTTCCCCTAGCCTTTTTATCCCTCCCCAGAACCCTGCGAGGTAGGCCAACAGTGAACTAAAAATATAATAAACCACCATTATCCAATAATGTGATAGGCTGCGATCCATCCGAATCTGGGCCTTTTATCCCCCCCAAAAAACTCTGTAAGGCAAGCGAGGGCAAATTAAAAATATAATAAAGCACCCCAATATTGTCCAATTAATGTGGATCTCCTGCTTGGGCAGGGGGTTGGACTAGATGACCTACAAGGTCCCTTCCAACTCTGATGATCTGTTAGAGAATCTGTTAGCGATAGGCTGCAATCCATCCAAATCTGGGCCTTGTTATTCCCCCCCACCAAAAAAAACCTCTGTGAGGCAGGCGAGGGCGAATTAAAAATATAATGCAGGTAGTCCTCGATTTGCAAACAGTTCATTTAGTGACCGTCTGAAGTTACGACGACACCCCAAAAAAGTGACTTACGACCGTTTTCCACATTTGCAACTGTTGCAGCATCCTCATCTGATCCAAATTTCGGACGCTTGGCAACCAACTCATATTTATGATGGTCGCAGTGTCCCGGGGAATTCCCTTTTGGGAATTTAACAACGGTGGCGAGAAAGGTCATAAAATGGGGCAAAACTCACTTAACGATGGTCTCCCTTAGCGACAGAAATTTTGGGCTCAAGGGTGGTCATATGTCCAGGACTACTTGCCAACCCCCCGCCCCCCCCCAAATATCAGCCCATGGACATGATAGGCTGGGATCCAACCAAATCTGCCCCCCCTTTTAAAAAAAACCCTCCCAAGAACCCTGCGGGATAGACGAGGGCCGATTAAAATAAATAAATAAATGAGCGCCCCGTCCAAACGTCATCTAATCCACTTGATAGGCTGGGATCCAAATCATTTTGAGTCAATGTGGGGTTGGAGAGCAGCATGGGTGAGATTCAAATTTTTTAATGATCGGTTCTGTGGGCGTGGCTAGGTGGGTGTGGCCAGGTGGGCATGGCCAGGTGACTGGGTGGGCGTGGCTGCTGCTGCTTCTTCTTCTTCTTCTTCTTCTTCTTCTTCTTCTTCTTCTTCTTCTGCCTCCTGGGCCTCAGGGAAGCCGCCTGGGCGAAGCAGTAAGACAGCGAGGGGGATCCCGGAACAGCTGATCATCGGAACAGCCGATCATCGGAACAGCCGATCGTCGGCAGAGGAAAAGTAAAAGAAATACCTGAATACCTGACTGGGCAGGGGAGAACACAGTCAGCGAGGTTGGGCCTGCGCATTAAGGACTGACTGGGTGGAGAGGGGAGGGGTGGGGTGGGCGGAGAGGGGCAGGGCCCGCCAGGGACACGATTTGCCACTTCTCCAAACTGCGCAGAATCATAACAACCGGTTCTATAGAACCGGTCTGAACCAGTAGAATCCAATCCCCTGGAGATCACCCAGCATCCACAGCCTCCGACTTGTGGGGCATCGAGGGAGTTGTAGCTAACTGCGCAGAATCATAACAACCGGTTCTATAGAACTGGTCTGAACTGGTAGAATCCAATCCCCTGGAGATCACCCAGCATCCACAGCCTCCGACTTGTGGGGGATCGAGGGAGTTGTAGCTTGTCCACCAGCACGGCAGTTAAAAAGGATGCACGATTATGAAGGCATCGTGGAATCTCTTAGCGCGGATTTAACCAATGGCTTGGCATCCTTGGCAAAAATTTGTTCTGTAATTAAATGTACACACTCACATACGTGTGCACAAACACGCACACACACACACATGACAGACAGACAGACAGAACTAGGAATTATTTTTACCTGGTAGAAATCATGATTCTCGGCCCCTTGGAGGGTCTGGTTGGCAGTTTCTAAAAGTTCCTCTGAGCTTTCCAAGGCTTTTGTGCATGCCGCCAGCTGGTTCTGGGTGCGAAAGACGAACAGAAAAGAGGATATTAATAAAAAAAAAAATTTGAAAGAGTGAGTGAAGAGAAGTTTGGCTTGCCCCTTTTTTCAATTTTTTGCTCTGAATTCCCATTCATGTTATTTTTTAAAAATAATAATAATCTTGATTTTGATTCAGGGACCAGGTCCAAAGGCGGCGGGTGGTGGTGGTGGGGTAATTGGCTGAGAGACCTGGGTTCAAGTCAACAATCTGGTGTGCCTGCATTTTTGTCTTGAGGAACTCACTGGTGCAAGATAGAGAGGCCTGCCAAACTCAGGTCGGTTTTGAAAGGGAAACAGATGACCAATTAAAATAATTTACGAATAACGAAGAAGGCCTCGCGTCGCAATTAACGCTAGGGCTGCCTCTCGGTTGCAAACAGACAAGTGACCCCTAGGGGAGAACAACACGAAAGAGTCTAGATTAGAATGCTCAAACTTTTTTTGGGGGGGGGGGAAAGCTCTAAGTTGAGCCTCCATGTTCCAGCGCAGTCTACCTTAAGTAGCTCTCCTTGGAGGCCCGACTCACCCTTTCGGACGCCGTTTTTTTTGTTTGTAACCTTTAAGAAAAGTAGACTTCAACTCCCAGAATTCCCCCCTCCCCCTCTGGTCAATATGGATCGACGGATCATCTTCTCGGCTACAGATCCTGAAATCCATACTGCACGGCCTCTCTTTTGCAGCCTCACCTGCAGCTCGTAAGTGCGGCTGGCTCGATCTTGCTTGATCTTCATCAACATGCCTTCCTTGAGCTCATCCAGCAGGAGGTACAGAGATTGGAACTCGGCTTCCAAGTCCTCTTGAACCCGATTCGAATTACTCTGGTGGGAGGAAAAAAAACAAAAACAGAAGATGGAAATATTTGCGCCCTGCTGGGGTTGGAGAGCGGTAGGCTCCCTCCGTTGTGATTTGGGGTGTAAAAGAGTGTGTGTTTGTGGGGGCTTGGGAGAAATTGTTGAGGTGTAAGATTGAATAGCTACCGGCTGCGGTAAGTCTAGTGCAATATAGGCTGATGCAATAAGAATGAATCAGCCTAGCATGGGTGTTTCCCTTTAAGACTGGGGGTGGTTCTATCCCTTTAAGGAGTGTTATATAGAAAGGCAGCCATTACAGGGTGTGTTCTCTCTCCTCGTGTCTGGTATTCGTTGCAGAAGTTCTCTGTGTAGAGTTAAGACGACGAAATATTATTTGCCTACCACGTATATGTCTGTATGTAACTGGTGTAGATAAACCACTGTTCGATGTTTAAGTCTCTGTGTGCCGTGTTTTCCTCCTGGCTCGTCCCATAATGGTGGTCACGCTACAAACGCTCTCAACTTGATGCCCTCCAAATACCCAAATCACGTCACCGCTTTGCTAAATTTCCAAGTGGAATAATTCCCCGAATCTGGAGAACTCAAAATTGACCCTCAAAAAAAAAAAGATTAACAGATAACAGATCATCAGAGTTGGAAGGGACCTTGTAGGTCATCTAGTCCAACCCCAACCCCCTTGCCCAAGCGGGAGACCCTACACCATTTCTGACAAATGGGAGTCCAATCTCTTCTTTCACAGAGATAAATTTTTATGGACTATTTTCCATCAACAAAAATAAAAAAATAACTAGGAGGCAGTGAGTCTTAGGTAGGAAATCTGGTTGGATGACTTTAAGCCAATCTTCAGAAGAGGTTTAGTTCCACCTCAGGGATGAAAGCTTGCTGGATGGGCCAAACACCAAGAGATGGGGAATTATAGTCCTGCTTTAGGCATAAAAAAAGCTGGCTGGATGAATTTAGGCCAAGCACCAGGAGATGGGAAATTCTAGTACTGCCTAAGGCATGAAAGCTGGTTAGGTGACTCTGGGCCAATCACCAGAAGACTGTGACTTCTAATCCTGCTTTAGGGATGAAATCCAGCTTGGTGACTTTGAACCGATCACCAGGAGACGGTGAGTTCTAGTCCCACCTTAGGAATGAAAGCTGACTAGATGAGTTCAGGCCATTCACCCAGGAGATGGGGAGTTATAGTTTCTCCTTAGGTGTGAAAGCTGGCTGGGTGACTTTGGTCCAATCAACAGGAGACAGAGAGTTCTAGCCCCGCTTTAGGGACGAAAGCTTGCTGGGTAGGCCATTCACCAGGAGATGGGGAGTTATAGTCTCTCCTTAGGTGTGAAAGCTAGCTGGGTGACTTTGGTCCAATCACCAGGAGACTGTGAATTCTAGTTCCATTTTAGGCATGCAAGATTGCTGCGTGACTTTGGGCCAATCACTAGGAGACTGTGAGTTCTAGTCCTTCCTTAGGCATGAAAGCCAGCTGGGTGACTTTGGGCCAATCAC
>NW_020769443.1:968012-980151 GCF_900518735.1 Pseudonaja textilis | reverse complement strand
TGTGCGCGAAGGCCGTCAGCTACTTGGCTGGGATATAGGGTGGCGGAGAATGTGTGGTTGACAACACACACACACGTGCACGCACACACGGCACGCACGCAAACAATCTTCAGCGGTTGTAAGGGTCAACTATATAGTCCTACGTCGCTTTTTTTCAGTGCCGTTGTAACTTCGAATGGTCGCCAAAGGAACCGTTGTACGTTGAGGACGATCTGTATTTACGACGGTCGCGACTTCCCGGGGTGTGTGTGTGTGTCTCATGTGATTCTCTTTTGTGACGAGCGAAGCCAACAGGGGGAAGCCGGATTCGCTGAACGACCGATGTTTCTTCACTGAACAACGATGGCGATTCCTTTAAAATGGGAATTTTAAGTAAAACGGGAGAAAAAAAATTCACTTCCCCCAAACGTCTCGCTTAGCAGCTGAACGTTTGGGCTCCCTTGCGGTCGTAAGGTGAGGGCTACCTCCATTTACGACGGTCGCAGTGTCAGATAATCCCCTTTTTACGACCTTCTGATGAACAAAGCCAATGGGGGGAGAAGCCGGATTCACTTAACAACCCGTGTTTCCTCGCTGAACGGCGGTGGCAATTCACTTCGCCCAATGTTTCACTTAGCGGTGGAATGCTTAGGCTCCCTCGTGGTTGTATGTCGAGGAGCGGCAGGGAAGGAGGCTGCGTCTTCTCCGTGGAGGGACATTTTGAGCCGAGGGAAGCTAATTGTTACCGACAGATGGAGATTCATAATTTATCCCTAAGAAGCGTTGAAGCATGTCGGATTAATAATGCATCCGACAGCTGGTACCCGACAAAGCCCAAATCCTTGGCTGACAAAAGACTCCTTAACTTAACTCCCCTTTTCGGTTCCCATCAACCAACCCAAATACAGGTCGCCATCCACTTCCAGCAGTTCATTGAGTGACCATTCCCAACTTACGACGGCATTGAAAAATAAGTCTCTTTACAACCAAGGGTAGAATTTCAACTGGTGTAAAATAACCGGGTCGGTGAGCGGGTGCGCCAAACGCATGGCGTTTTCAAGCGCCCCTTTTCAGGTCCAATCCTAACTTTCTACTGTCAGCCGGTGATTAAATCGGCTGAGCCGTGGCCATCCGCTGAGCTGCCAAATCCCAAAAATAAAGGACAGAAAAGGGCGGCGGGGGACGGGGGCGCGCGGGGGGGGGGGACAGCTGGTATCCAGCAGGTTCTGACCAGTTCTGGAGAACCGGTAGCGGAAATTTTGAGCAGTTCGGAGAACCGGCCAATCCCACCTCTGACTGGCCCCGCCCACATTTTCTTCTCCGCCTCCCATCGAGTCTCCCAGCTGATCGGCTGGGTCTCCTTCGGTTGCCCTGCACAGGAGAACGGAGCTGGAAAGCAGGTTAGTGGGGGTGGGGAGGGAAGGGGGGATTTTGCAGTATATCCTCCCCCTGCCACGCCCACCAAGCCACGCCCACAGAACCGGTAGTAATAAAAATTTGAATCCCACCACTGGTCCTGTAGCCTAAAAGCAAACATATTATTTTAGGGTCTCAGGAGATGGGAGTCACCGGAATATTATAGTGTCCACTTTTCTTTTCTTTGTGGGACTCCAGCCGGTTCCGTTCGGTCCGGTGTTATGAGTCCAGCCTTGTTTCCAGCAGTCCCAACAGCTGTCTCAGGGGTCAGCAGCACTTGGAAAGGTCCTTCCCATCCAGGATGTAGTTTGGATTGGATCAGGATCAGGAGCCGCTCTCCAGGCTGGATGCGGTGGACTGCAAACTCTTTTTAACGGTGGCCGTGGATCAAAAAGTCCTTTATTTTTGGCAAGAGGACAGAGAAGAGGACAGCCCCAGTATATAATTCTTCAGAAAGACCTCTTTTTAAGTCTCCAAGTGGGGTATTTCTCCCGTTCCCATTATTTTTGTTGTGGTTTGCTCATTGTAAATCGACTACAGTTGGTCCTCGACTTACAACAGTAACCTTTCCCTGGGATGCCCACCAAGCCACACCCACCGAGCCACGCCCACAGTACTGGTCGTAAAGTGCTTCAAGGCGAAGAGGCAGGAACAACGTTACGGCCGGCTAAACAACAGTTCCTTGCTGGACGTTGCGAAAAACAGACGCCACAACAAGAGCACCGTGGTGCAAAATTTATACAATTCCTTTGGGGTTTTTTTCAGAGGTGGTATATTCAGCCGGTTCTGACCGGTTCTAGAGAACCGGTTGCGAAAATTTTGAATAGTTCAGAGAGAACCGGCCAATCCCACCTCTGACTGGCCCCGCCAACCCCATCTCTTCTCCGCCTCCCATTGAGTCCCAGCGGATCGGCTGGGTCTCCTTTGGTTGCCCTGCCCAGGAGAACGGAGCTGGAAAGCAGGTTAGTGGGGGTGGGAGGGAATGGGGGATTTTGCTGTATCCTTCCCCTGCCACGGCCACAAGCCACGCCCACCAAGCCACGCCTGCAGGATCCCACCAGGGAGGGGTGGGCGGGTGGGTTCAAATCCTCACTGTAATAACCGGTTCCCTCGAACCATGGCAAACCGGTAGAATCCCACCGTTTCTGTTTATGATCCTTTGTCAAAGTTATCCCCTTTGCAAACATCCGCCGGATCACATGAAAATTCAGAGGCTTCACAATTGGTTCAGCGTTATGACGGTTGTAGCCTCCTGGGGTTCTGCGATCCCCTTTTTGTGACCTCCCGACCAAGCCAAGTCCCATAGGGAAGCCAGATTCACTTAACAACTGGGTTGCGAATGTATGACCTGCACTGCTTCACTTTAAGAACAACTGGCAAGAAAGGCCGCAAAACTGGGGGCACCGCAAACGGCTTGCTGAACTATGGAAAATCTTGGGCTCCGTTGTGGTCGCAAGTCAAGGACGGCTTCGTTTGCTAAGGGAAACATTCGGTAAGGGAAAGTTTACCTTATTTTATGACTTTTCTTGCTCCTGTCATTAAGTGAATCACGGCATGGTTGTTAAGCAAATCTGGCTTCCCAGTTGACTTCTCTTGTCCGATGGTCATAAAAAAGCAACACTCGCCCCCCCCGCCCCGTCACCACGACATTGCAACCGTCATAAGTAGGAGTCAGTTGCCAAGCGCCTGAATTCTGATCACGTGACCA
Organism: Pseudonaja textilis; assembly: GCF_900518735.1. The sequence continues at coordinate 977,048 of NW_020769443.1, read as the reverse complement.
TGATGATACTGCAACGGTCATAAGTGTAAAAAAAAACGGTTGTAACTCGCTTGTTTCAATGCTGCTGTAATTTCAAGCAGTCTCTAAAGGGAATGGTCGTAAGTCAAGGACGACCTGTCTTCTTATTCAGCCCCTGGTGCAAGTTCATGCATTCTGCAAAGAGTCATTCCTCGGTCATTCAATACAGGTCATCCTCGACTTACAACAGTTCATTTAGTGATCGTTCAAAGTTACAACAGGACTGGAAAAAGTGACTTGTAGCCATTTTTCACACTTAACAGCCGTTGTAGCATCCACGCGGTCTCGTGATTTACATTCCAGATGCTTAATGGTCACAGTGTTCCAGGGTCATGTGGATTTCAGGATTCCAGCAATCGCCCTAATTAAATGATTCTTGAGCCAAACTTCAAAAAACTTAGAAGGATTTATTAGGAGTGACATGCTGGCATGACCTGTATGAAGCCAACTCTGGCATATGTAATTTACAGTTCCCTGTGACCCTGTTTCCCTCCCTCCCTCCCTGGGTTTGTCATCAGTTAGATTCTCCAATTGAGCACATTCACAGGCTGGGTGTCATCAATCACATTCTCCAATTAAGTATATTCGCAGGCAAAAGTTCTGGTAGTTTAGTTACAATCTTTTAAAGATAAGAGTTGGAATGTACTTTCGATTTCAAACTGCTGCACTCCTCTTTCAGATTTCATTCCTCCCCCTCCCCTTTTTTAAAAAAATTATGACAACTACTAAAACAGGCCTAGGAAGGTTTTACGAGTTGACAAGTAGTCAGTGGATGACATCCCCCGAAAATAAGACCTGGTGCCTTTTTTGATGGAAAAAAAAATAAGACAGGGTCTTATTTTGGGGGAAACAAGGTAGAAACTTGGGGGAAAAAAACAATTTGAAAAAAAAAACCCAACCCCAATTCTGGAAGAAGGTTTTGAAGGAGAACAGAATGGATTACTTCCTCCACAGGGCAAGTGATGTTAGTGTCAGGATTCCAGCAATCACCCTTATTAAATCATGATTCTCGAGCCAAACTTCAAAGGATTCATTAGAGGCGACATGCTGGCCCTGCCCTGTATGAAGCCAACTCTGGCACACATAATTTACAGTCCCCTGTGACCCCGTTTCCGTCCCTCCCCCCTGGGTGTGTCATCAATCAGATTCTCCAATTGAGCACATTCACAGGCTGGGTGTCATCGATCACGTTCTCCAATTAAATATATTTGTGGGCAAAATGTCTGCTAGTTTAGTTACAATCTTTTAAAGTTAAGAGTTGGAATATACTTTCGCTTCCAAACTGCTGCACTTCTCTTCCACATTTCCTTCCTCCTCCCCTTCTTTTTCTTATGGCAATAACTAAAACAGGCATAAGAATGTTTTATGAGTTGACAGTCCTTTTGCAACCTTGTGACGAGCAAAGCCAATGGGGATATCAGATTCACTTAACCACCGGGTTTCTCATTGAACAACCGCACTTAACAAACGTGGGAGAAAAAGTTACAAAATGGGGCAAAATTCACTTAAGAAACTTCTCACTTAGCAGCATAAATTTTGTGTTCAGTTGTGGTCGTAAGTCGAGGATTACCTGTAAAGTCATTTTGCCAGTAATTTTCTTTTTTATTGGAAAAAACCAATGAATGGATCCTTTTAGTGCAGCGGCGGCTAACCTTTTTTGGGCTCCTGTGCCAAAAATTGTGTGCGCGCTTGCGTGCTCGCGCTCACTTGCCAGCACCCAGCAATGCACGCCCCACCACACCCGCTATGCATGCGCACACAATCTCCACCCACCCACCTAGTCCCGCTGACCCTTTACTTGCACTGCGCCTCACAGCTGATTTTCGGCAGGTTTGAGGCCTTTTTCGACGTCCCAGAGGCTTTGCAGGCTTCTGCAAGCTTTGCAGGACAAAAACAAGGCCCGTTTTGTCACTTCCGATATTTTTGGAAAAACAGGAAGTCACAAGATGGGGCTGGTTTTTGGCCTGCAAAGCCTGCAGAAGCCTTCCTCAAGCCTTTGGGAGGCTGAAAAAGGCCTCGCACCCACCAAAGATCGGCTGTGAAGTGTGTGCATGTGCAGTGAGGTAACTTTGCCTGCAGCTCACATGCTGGCACAAATGGCTCTGCGTGCCACCCGTGGCGTGCGTGCCATAGGTTCACCATTATGGTTTTAGTGGAAACTTTGTAAAGAAATGGGAAAAAACAACAACAGCCGGACGGTATTTCCCAGGGAAGGCTGTGTCGTTTGAATTTCCATTTTATTTTTTTTACCAATGCACGTAAATTGTTGTGACATAACAAATGGATCCGGTTATTGTTATGAAGTGCCAGGTCGGTTAATTGCACAACTCTGGGAGAAAAAAAAAAAAGGGAGCCTGCATTTTTCATTGGATTAGTGGCATATTAAAGTGTGGGAAATTGCCGGGTTGAAGTATGAGCATGTATCAAAGAGCTCGGGAAGAAAAAAAAACACTCTTCCAATGCAGGATGAATTCGCTCAAATTTAATTACCATTTATTGGCTCGGTTTAGCAATGTTTATCCTCCAATATTTGTCTGTTTAAGTGTATTTCTGGACAGAAATGTTGCATATCGATCTTTGAAGTGTCTGCTTGTAAAAGAGCATATGTTTATTTGTAAATTTGGGGGGAATCCGGAGAACACCGTGGAGAATTTCTTCTTTGCTTATGCTAGGAAAGAGAAAAAAAGAAAAAAAGAATGCTGAAGGATGCCTTAAAGAGGTTTAAATCTGTTACAGGTAGTCCTTGACTTACGACCACAATTGAGCCCAAAATGTCCTGTTGTTAAGCGAGACATTTGCCCAGCGCTCTTTGCCACCTTTGACCACTTTTCATGCCACCATTGTTAAGTGAATCGGTGCCCCTGTTAAGTTAGGAACGAGGTTGTTAAGTGAATCTGGCTTGTCGGAAGGTCGCCAAAAGGGATCACGTGACCACGGGACACTGCGACCATCATAAATATGAGTGTCAACTCATAAAATATTTCTACGGTCTTTTTAGAGTTGCCAACAGAAAGGGAGGGGGGAGCAATGCGGCAGCTTGCAAACCGAAAGCGCATTCCATAAATGTTTTCAAAGATAATAACCAGGTGACGAAAGTTCCTGCCGTGCAAAATTCTAACTGGAGAAGATGATTGATGACTCTGTGTCAGGATTCCAGCAGTTACTCCAATTAAATCATGAGCCTTGAGCCATACTCCAAAAACTAAAAAGGATTTATTTGAAGGTAACTTACTACGTCTGGCATTTACTTGGGCGTAGCCAACTCTGAGATATGTAATTCACTGTCACCCTTGATCCTGCCTTTCCCTCCACCCCTCTGGGTGTATCATCCAACGAAACACATCCATAGCCAAGAGTCATCAATCATGCCCTCCAATTAGATTTTTGCACGACAGAAGCTTCAGTCATCTAATCAGTCTTTGAAGAAAATATGAATGGAAGGTACTTTCGATTCCACACTGCCGCCTGCTCTTTGAAACTCCCACCTTCTTTCTGTTGTCAATTATAAAATGTGTATACAAAATGTTTTATGAGTTGACACTCTGGGCTATGGATGTGTCCCATTGGAGAATATGAATTATGATACACGCAGGGGATGGGGGAAAACCAGGGTCAAGGGTGACGATGAATGATGTGTCTCAGAGTTGGATACACCCAGGCAGTGCCGGACATGTTACCTCCCAATAAATCCTTTTGAAGTTTTGGAAGTTGGGCTCGAGACTCATGATTTAATTGGGGTAACTATTGGAATCCTGACAATGAGTTAGTTGCCACTGAATTTTGATCACGTGATTATGGGGAGGCTGCCATGGTCATAAGTGTGAAAAACAGTCATAAGTCACATTCTTCAGTGCTGTTGTAACATTGAATGGTCACTAAACGAACTGTTTTAAATCAAGATCTACCTGTATTTTGATCCTCAGGCATAATTACCCCCATATCACAGACAGGACAACTGAGGCTGTCAGAAAAGACAATCATTGTAACAGCTACAGGTAGTCCTCGACTTACAAGAGTTCCTCTGAAGACCGTTCGAAGTTACACTGGCACTAAAAAAGGTGACTTATGACCATTATTCACACTTATGACCATTGCAGCCAGGTCACGTGATCAAAATTCAGACGCTTGGCAACTGACTCGTATTTATGACGGTCGCAGCATCCGGGGGAGGTCACGCAATCCCCTTTTGCGACCAAAGTCAACGGGCGAGCCGGATTCACTTAACAGCCCTGTTCCTAACTTAACAACTGCAATGATTCACTCAACAACTGGGACAAGGAAGGTCGTAAAATGGGGACTAAGCTCACTTCGCAACTGTCTTGCTTAGCGATAAAAACGTTGGGGCTCAAAATTGACCTGTGCTGCTGTGAACCCAGAGTAAAGGGGTGAGCTTCAAAAAAAATTAGCAACTGGTTCTCTGCACGGTTGCTGGGTGGGCGTGGCCATGATGGGCGTGGCCTAGTTGGCCTCCTGCACGACGGCTGGAGGGGCATTTTTGCACTCCCCGGGCTCCTGAGGCTTCCCTTGAGCCTCCGGGAGGGCGAAAACGGCCGCTCCGGACTCCGGAGGCTGTCTGTAGGCCCCCTTTTCACCCTCCCCGAGCCTCCTCATGGGTCTTGCACTGACCTGGGGTCCAAAATGACCTGCCTGGGGACTCCCGGGAGGAACAGGGTGGGGTGGGCGGGGCCAGCCATGGGGTTGGGATTTGCCACTTTGCTGAACTGGTCATAAAATGAACTACCCGTTCATCTGAACCGGGGAGAACCGGTAGCAGCCTTACCCAGGGTTGGGATTCAATTTTTTTAAACAACCGGTTCTGTGGGCGTGGCTTAGATGGTGGGCATGGCTTGGTGGTCATGTGACTGGGTGGACGTGGCTTGGTGGTCATGTGATTGGCTGGGCGTGGCCAACTCAATATCACTCATATCGAGGCACGCATCTCCTCGCCTGGCCTCTCGTGACTGTAGGGATGCTGCAACAGTCATAAGTGTGAAAAACGGTCGTAGGTCACTTTTTTCAGTGCCATTGTAACTTTGAATGGTCACTCCACACAAGCAAAGTACCAGCAAAAGAGGGAAAGAAAACTCCAGAGAAGTTCCAGAGACAGGAAGTTTAGTCCTGCCAAGAATGTTAATAAGGGTTAACAGAGAGGCAGTTTCTGTAAGCAACACCAGAATGTTTCCTTCCTGCTTTCCTTACAGGATTAGGCCAGTAATTTCTTCTAACAACCGGTTCTCCGAACAGCTTAGAATGTTAGCAACCATTTCTAGCAAATAGGTGTGATCCGGTAGAATCCAGAGTACCTGCAAATTCCTAATCCCTCCCCCCAAAAAAACCCAATGGTGGGATTCAAATTTTTTTTACTACTGGTTCTGTGGGCGTGGCTTGGTGGGCGTGGCTTGTGGCCCTGGCAGGGGAAGGATACTGCAAAATCCCCATTCCCTCCCCACCCCACTAACCTGCTTTCCAGCTCCGTTCTCCTGTGCAGGGCAACCAAAGGAGACCCAGCCGATCAGCTGGGACTCAATGGGAGGCAGAGAAGAAATGGGGGCGGGGCCAGTCAGAGGTGGGATTGGCTGGTTCTCCAACCTACTCAAAATTTCCACCACCGGTTCTCCAGAACTGGTCCAAACCGGCTGAATATACCACCTCTGAAAACCACCCCCAAAGGAACTGTGTAATTTTGCACCACGGTGCTCTTGTTGTGGCCTCTGTTTTTGCAATGTCCTGTGAGGAACTGTTGTTCAGCTGGCCGTAACGTTGTTCCTGCCTCTTCACCTTGAAGCAACAAAGGACACAGCTGGCAGGTTGGCCCGTTTCTATGGAGACCGGTGTCCTCCAGGAGACACGGCTGGGATGGACTCAGGACAAAAAAAGGGGGGGGATGTGTGCGCCGGGACTGAATCGCGCATCGCGCACTGCCTGGCGCAGGCAATACCAATCAGAGCCCAGGAAAGTGATTTGTCGCAGGAGGTCTGAACCAACTTTAGCCAAACTGATTCCATATTCCTGGCCCACAATGGTGCTCTAAGAGAAGAGATGCCCCATGCAATGCATGATGGGAATATCCCAGATTGCAGCCTGCGGGGACCAAAGTGAGGCTCTTGGAAAATGCATTGCTGGCAGGATCAAGTTGCTTTTGATTATTGGTTTGTTTCGAAAGTGTATTTCCTTTTCATTCTACTTTTCCCCCAGAATATAAGGTGGCACTTTTGTTATGCCCTCTGCCCATAAAAAAGGAAGGAAGGAAGGAAGGAGATGGGAAGGAAGGAAGGAAGGAAGGAAGGAAGGAAGGAAGGAAGGAAGGAAGGAAGGAAGGAAGGGGATAGGAAAGAAGGAAGGGGATGGGAAGGAAGGAAGGAAGGAAGGAAGGAAGGAAGGGGATGGGAAGGAGGGGAAGAAGAAAGGAAGGGGAGAAGAGTAAGGAAGAGAGGTAGGAAAGGAGGAGAGGAAGGAAGGAAAGAGATGGAAAGAAGGAGAGGAAGAAGGGAGGAACGGGAGAAGAGAAAGGGAGACAGGAAAGAAGGAGAGAAAGAAGATGAAGAAGGAAGGAGATGTGAAGGAGGAGAGGAAGAAAGGAAAGGGAGAAGAGAAAGAGATTCCATTCCATATTTTATTCTATATTCAATACCATACCATGACATGAGCAGGATTATTATGTTGGTTGGTCGCAGAGTCAGCCAGACGTCCAGATTTTATTTAGCATATCTGTCCACCTCTCGAGTCATTCCGAATGACCAACGATAGGCAGATGTGGATGTTTAATAATATTAAGATATCATTGTTGGATGTCAGCTGTTCCGGGTCAAGCTGCCTTTTGCAATTGACTGATGGGGGATTTTTGTCAATGCCGATGATGTTGAAGTGGTGCGTAGATGTTCTGCCCATCACTCTTGGGACTGTCTTTGCTTTCTTTTGCCAGTGACGTTCTACTTCTCTTGGCAAGTCTGTGTATTTTGCGATTTTTATCCCATTCTTTTTCTTTTCTTTTTGCTATCTCTAGTGTGTGTGTGTGTGTGTGTGTGTGTGTCTGTGTGTGTCTGTTTTGTGGTCCCACCAGTTCTGGCTTGCAGGCCAATGCAAGCACATTTTGCTTACTCTGGTTGAGGGCAGCTCAGAACTGGCTGGCCGAAGGCTCTTTGGCCCTGTCCTCATGACTAACCTTGCTTTTTCGGTGTGTGGCTCTTTCTAGGTTGCCGTTGTGGCCCGCCAGCTGCCAGCAGAGCTGGCGGTGGCAGATTCGGACGATTGGGGAGGAACTCGGGCCGATTGTGGAGTCTGGGGAAGACTCTGATAGATGCCCCGCGTTGGAAGCAGAGATAGAGCCAGGGCCGTCCGGCATTTCCCAGCTGCCTTTGGAGTCGGAGATAAGTGGGGAAGAAGAGCAGCTGGAGCCTGTTCCAGATGCGCGTAGGCACAGAGCTGTCAGGAGAAGAGAACAACTGAGGAACAGGGGCCGAAAGGTACACACGTGGACGCTGAATGGGCCATCCCTGGGGAATAAATAGAAGCAAAAGGGGCGTGGTGGTTGCAGGAGACATTAGTTCGTATTCAGAAAATTGCTGAGATTTTTCTGTGTGTGAATGCCGTGAATTCACAGTAACCAAATAAAAAGGGTTTTTTTGGGCGACGCGGAGGCTGTTTCTTGGTTCTGCTAAGCCTGGGTCAGAACAGTTGCAAAGCAGACAAGGCCCCATCTGTACACCTCACAAAGAAAGGAGAATGAAGACTTTGGTGCTTTCTGGATTTTTGCTATCTTCCTTGCAGACGTTTCATTACCTAGCTAGGTAACATCATCAGTATGAATGGGTGTGATGTTGTTCTCCCGGTTTATGTACAGGTAGCCTTCAGCGTACGGCCACAATCAAGGCTGAAATTTCTGTTGCTAAGTGAGACATTGGTGAAGTGAGTCTTGCCCCATTTTATGAGCTTTCTTGCCACCGTCGTTAAGCGAATCGCTGCAGTTGTTCAGTGGGTAAGTGAACCTGGTTTCCCCACTGACTTTGTTTGTCAGGAGGTCCCAACAGGGGATCACGTGACCCCGGGACACTGCGACTGTCATAAATATGACTCAGTTGATAAGCGCCTGAAGTTTGATCACGGGACCGTGGGGATGCCTTCAATGGTCGTAAGTGTGAAAAACGGTCATGTCTCCTTTCAGTGCCATTGTAACTTCCAACGGTCACTGAGTGAACTGTTTTAAATTGAGGAGTACCTGTATTTGTGGGGTGTGTGGCCTTCTCCTTAGTAGTTTCTTAATTAAGGTATTGTTTTCTGCGTGATTATTTGTCTGGTATTAATTTCTGCTTATCTGGATATGGGTTGTACCTAAGAGCAAACAGGCGGCAAACCCCTCACGTACCAGCACTGATGATGTTACCTACTTGGGCAATGAGATATCTGCCAGAAAACCCCCAAGCTCAAGAGTACCACGGACTCCACCGTTCAACTTTGAGCAAAGTCCATTCTCTTCTGTTGAAAGGAAAATGAAACACAGCCACACAGGAGAACCTCGAGTGTTTAATGGAAAGAAACGGTTATCTCGGTGAAGGAAATGGAGAAATACTGCCCACAGAACACACTGGACGTACAGAGGGGACGGTCCACTTACCCAAAAAAATACAAGACAAAGATACAGAGAAGTGGAAGAAGAAGGACATCAGGTCCAAAGAATCTTCTTCCTTGCTTTCCTTCCTTCCTTCCTTCCTTCCTTCCTTCCTTCCTTCCTTCCTTCCTTCCTTTCTCTCTCTCTCCTCCCTTCCTTCTTTTTTCTCTTCCTTCCTTCCTTTTTCTTCCTTTTTCCTTTCTTCTTTTCTTCCTTCCCTTTCCCTCTTTTTCCTTTTTTCTCTTTCCTTCTTTCTCCTTCCTTCCTTTCCTTTGCCCTTTTCTTTTTCTTCCTTTCTCCTTCTTCTTCCTTTTTCTTTTTCCTTCCTTTTTTCTTTCTTTCTTTCTTTCTTTTTCGTTCTCCTCTTCCTTCCCTCCTTCCTTCTAATTCCTTCCTTCCTTCTTTCTTTCATT
>NW_020769443.1:938813-952159 GCF_900518735.1 Pseudonaja textilis | reverse complement strand
GCCATAGCAAGTTGGCTGTGGTGAGTTGGCCATGGTGAGCTGGTGGTAGTGAATTGGCTGTGGTGAGGTGGCTGTGGTGAATCGGCCGTGGTGAGGTGGCCATAGCAAGTCAGCCATGGCAAGTTGGCTTGCTCTTGAGTTGCCATAAGAAAGAGCGTGTGGGGAAGAACTGAAGGAGAAGCTCGGTTGCTGTGACCAGAAGCACATTCCACGTATACCTTTCTCCAGATTGTGTCTCCAGTTACCAGAGCCAGCCAGAGAGGAGTGTTTTTCTACAGCCTGTGAGAAAGTGCTTCTTGGAGAATGTGATTTATGACACACCCTGGGAGGAGTGGACAAACGGGGTCATAGGTGGGCAGTAAATTACGTAGGTCAGAGCCGACTGGGAAAAGTGCCGAAGCGTTGCTCCTAATAAATAATTGGATTTCTTTTGAAACTTGGCTCGAGGCTGATGAATTAATTAGGGCATCCCTTGGAACCCTGACACTGGTGAAACCATGGTGAATTGCCCATGGCACGTTGGATGTGGTGAGTTGGCCACGGCGAATTGTCATGGACTCTCCCGGGACCCCTACAAGCTTTGATCCCCTCCCACTTATGGGGCCACTTACGCCTGACTCTCCAGGGGCAGCAACGGATCGATGCACTCAGCCAGGGGAACGCTGGACTCGGGGCTCTGCGGCCGGCCAAACTTCAGGTGCTTCGGCGGATGCGGCCAGTGCTCTTTTGGGGCTGAGGAGGAGGAAGAGGAGGAGGAGGGAGAGGTCCGGTCCCACTCGGGGGCTTCGAACTGCGCTGTGGGAGGAGTAGGACAGACCCTTAGGCGGATGGAGAGGCGTCTCGAAGGAGCCAACGGGCACTTCTTCTGCCGGAAAAGGTTCCCTGATTGGCTAGCAGGGTCCCATGGGGAAGGAGGTCAAAAAAGTCAAGATGGTGACTGTGCAGAGCAAGCTCCGCCCATTTCTTACATGCCCTCTGGCCATCCACTGCCATCTTGACTTTTCCCAGCAATGGGAAGGGGAGGTTAAAATGCTGACTGCATGGTTTTTTTAATATATTTTTCTGGGTTTTGTAAATAATTTAATGGAGGACAACCGGTGAGTATCCCTCCCAGGATCTGCAGAGAGGGTTCAAAAACATCAAGATGGTGGCCACAACTCTGGCACCTGTTTTGGAATATGGCGGCTGTGGCCGCCATCTTGACTTTTTTGACCTCGTCCCCCATGGACGCTATTTTACAAGCCTTTTCTTTTCAACCTCTACATAAGCAACGCTTGCAGGTTGCCACGGCAAAAATTAGATGTTTGGGCTTCTGTTTTATGTATCAGTGTGGTTGTGCCATCGAAATGCGAGGTGGGAGAAGCCGAAGGAAGTTATCTTGGCTCAGAAATTCAGCATCTGGTTTCAAAATGATTCTGTACTGCGAGATTGTGGGGAAAAAAATTTGCCCCACTCTCCCGTACAGGAAGACCTCAAATTGTGACCACAATTGGCACCGGAACTTTGGTCATTAAGTGAATCGTCCCCCAATTTTACGACTTTTATTAAAGTCGCCAAGGTCGCACCTGACAGTGCAATCGCTTCGTGAGTTGTGCCTGATTTTACAACCTTTTTTTTATCACGGTTGTTATGTGAGTCATATGGTCGTTAAGTGACTTTGCTTGTTGGAAACTCCCTGGGAAGGCCACGACTCACAAGTGACCGTCACATGGCGTTGAAAACATCTTGATTGGCTGGCTGCCCATCACAGGGATTGCAGGGACACTGTGCGCGTCATAAGGGCGAGGACTGGTTGTAAGTCACCTTTTTTCAGGACCGTCATATGTTCGAAGGGTTGCTAATGATAGTTAAATCTGGGCCGACTTTCCCTTCTTGGCAAGAAAATAGCACAACCTTAATTTCACTTTCAATCATTAAAAATTAAAATGATAGGAATACGGGTTGTCCTCAATCTACAACGGTTCTCCACTTACAACGTCATCGATTTCCCCCTTTTTCTGCTGGGTCTCAAGGGATGGCTGTGCCCGCACCTTACAGGTCGTCCTCAACTTACAGCAGTTCATTTAGTGACTGGTTAAACTTAAAGGGACATGTCCCTTTTTCCCATGTACAACTATTGCAGTATCCCCGTGGTCACGTGATCAAAACTCAAGATGCTTGGCAACTGACTCATATTTACGACGGTTGTAGTATCCCGGTGTGTGTGTGTGTGTGTGTGGTCCCCTTTTGCAACCTTCCGACCAGCAAAGTCAATGGGGAAGCCGGATTCATTTAACAACTATATTACTGTTGTGGCCTGCCGGCGGCTGACAGAGCTGGCGGCAGACTCGGACAGCGAGGAGGTTGGGGAGGAACCTGGGCCGGTCCTGTTGTCTGGGGAAGGATCTGACGAGGGCTCTTCGTCGGAGGCAGAGATGGGACCAGGGTCGCCTGACAGTTATCAGCTGCCTTCGGAGTCGGAGATCAGTGGGGAAGAAGAACAGCTGGAGCCTGTTCCCAGTGTGCTCATGCGCAGAGCTGCCAGGAGAAGGGAATAGTTAAAAAACAAGGGTCGACTCGGGAGTAAAGGCTCAGTGGATGGTGAATGGCCCCTCCCATAGGGAATAAAAAGTGGAGTGAAAGGTGAGGGGGCTTTGGCAGGAAACAATCCGATCGTTCATTCCATCACTGTGAAGATCTGTCTGTGCATCCTAGAGACTCTGTTGCTCAGCCCTTCCTTGTCAGCACTGCGTTTGGAAATATTTACCGGGCAGCTTTCCAAGATAGATAAGGTTTGAGCTCCTAATTATACCCTTGAAAGATATACTTTTTTTGCCAGGCCGTTGGTTGAAGGCGAATGCAAGAAAATCCACATTCGTTGAATAAAAGAGGTTTGGCCGGGACTCAGAGTTTGCTTAGTGCTGTTTGGGGAAGCCTGGGATGGACCAGTTGCAGTTCCTCTTTGAGGAACTGCGGCGTTTCACTTAGCAACACGGGCGAGAAAGGTCGTAAAATGGGTCAAAACTCGCTTCACAATTCTCAAAGAAATTTCGGTCTCCAACTGTGGTCGTAAGTCAAGGATTACCATCTCGGTTCAGGGATGGTGAACCTTTTTGTTAGGGTGTGCCGAAAGCATGCGCATGCCGCATCCGCAATGCAACGCAGGTAACCCCCCCTGCGCATGCCCACGCAACACCCCCACCCCACACCCTTACTTGCACTGTGCATGTGCACGCCTCCCAGTTGATTTTCAGCCCCATTGGGGGCTGTTTTCGCCGAGGAAAGCCTCTGCAGCCTTGGGAGGCCGAAAAATGGGCCTTCTGGAAATCCCGGAAGTGCCCATTTTCAGCCTCTTGGAGGGCCTTTGGAGCCTGGGGGAGGCTGTGTTTGCCTTTCTGGAGGCTCGAGGGAAGCTTCTGGAACCTTGGGAGGCTGAAAACAGGCCCGTTTAGGCACTTCCAGTATTTCCAGAAGGCCGATTTTTCGGCCTCCCAAGACTGCAGAGGCTTCCCTCGAGCCTCAGAGGGCGGGGAAACAGCCTCAAATGAGCCGAAAATCAACTGGGAGATATGCATATGCGCAGGGCAGGTAAGTTTGGGTGGGGCTTGCACGCCTGCACAAATGGCTCTGTGTGCCACCTGTGGCACGACTACCCTAGGTTCACTATCGCGGATCTAGGTTGCGGTGCCTGCAGAAAGAGGGCAAAAGGAGAACCCCAGCAGGACGACACAGGGGTGCCAGCACATCTCTCTCCTTTTTTAGGAACATGCATCAGGACACCGCACACCCACCGATCAAAGTCAGAGATGGCCCGTCATCGCAAAGTCTTGGTTTCCCGATTTTGGGAACGAAAGTTGGGGGTTTTACACTGGAAATGGGCCGTGAAAAAACGCACAAGTACAGGCAGGGTGTGAAACATGCTTTCAAGACAGGCAAGCTCATGCCACAACAACACACACACACACACACAATTGACACATGTGCGAGGAAAGGAACAATAGTGAAAGACAGAAAGGTGAGAAAAGGCAGGGAGGGGAGGAGGAATTGAGAGAATGAGAAGAAAACAATTATGTAGAATCTCTACCAAATCATAAACATTAATTCTGGGTCAATTTTTTTCAAAAGCGTGAGAGGTGGTAGCTCTTGAGGCCTCGAATTTTATTCCTGCACAAAAACTCGTCGCCAAATTTTTAAGCCCCAGGTGAAGACTACAAAAATCAAAGTGTCTAGGATTAAAAAAAAAGAAAACATTTGGATTTCATACACTTCTGAAATGCAAGTAGTCCTCGACTTACAATGGTTTGTTTAGTGACCGTTCAAAGTTACAACGGCACCAAAAAAAAAAAAAAAAGCGATGTATGACCTTTTTTCACACAACTGTTTCAAGATCCCCAGGGTCACACGATCAAAATTGGGACACTTGGCAACCGTTTTTTATTTATGACGTGTTGCAGTATCCCGGGGTCACGTGATCCCACTTCGCAACCTTCTGACATGCACAATCCATGGGGAAGCCAGATTCACTTAACAACTGGGTTTGTAACTGAACAACCGTAAGGATTCACTTAACGACTGCGGCAAGAAATGTCGTAAAACGGAGGCAAAATTCATTCAACAAATATCTTACTCAGCAACAGAAATTCGGGGCTCAGTTGAGCTCGTATGTCGAGGACTGTCTGAATAGGAAAAATCAAATTTAAAAGCTGTGTTGGCAGCAGCCAAATAAATAAGAGTTATTGAGGACTTCTCCATTTAAAAACACTTTCTTTGGAAAGGAAACTGTGGTTCTGGAAATTGGTTTCGGACAGTATTTTTCAACTTCTGCAATTCCTATGGTTTCCCGAAAATAAGACCCTGTCTTGTTTTGGGGTTTTTGCCAGCAAAAAAGGCACCAGGTCTTATTTCCGGGGGATGTCATCCACTGACTAACCTCACTTATGTGCGTCGCCCCTGCCTCCTTTTCGCTGTTAGAGGCCTTCAGGAACTACTTCTTCTGTGGCCGGTAAGGCTTTCCTGAAGGCTGATAATAGAGCTCTGGATCGATCCAGAGCTTTATTATCAGCTCCAGAGGCCTTCAGGAAAGCCTTGCCAGCTGCAGAAGAAATGGGCCGGCAAAGCAGGTGTCGGAGTGTGCCAGGCCTGGCTACACCTGTCCAAAGGTAAATAGTAGGGCAGCTCCACTCCCCCATCCCCACCCTAGCTAGATTTTTACCCGTGGGTGGGATCTTAGTTAGGGCTTATTTTGGGGGTAAGGCGTATATTTGGGCGCACGTGTAAAAACCAAGCTAGGACTTTCAGTGTAGGTCATATTTTCAGAGAAACGGTATAAGATGTGTGGACGTCAACTCCCAGAATTCCCCAGCCAGAATTGTGGGAGTTGAAATCCATACATCTTAAATTTACGGAGGAGGTCCGAGGGAAAACTGGTCCAGAGAGAGAGAGAGAGGCCCGTATGCTTTTCTCTCGATCTGACCTGTTTTTGCAATCACCGGGAGCCATACCTGTTGAATTCCTGCCTGCCAACCTGCGACTTCTGTGTGCTAAATAAGGCCAGCTCGCCCTCTGCCAACCTTGAGAACCACAGCGTTCAAAAAACAAAGATCAAAAGACAAGTAGCGCATTAGGAGAAGGGAAGTAAAGGGAAAGAGAAGTGTTGATGGACAAAGGGCAGGCCGAAAACAAACAGGAAGTAGGGAAGGTTGAAATCAAGACATCACCTTCTGGATCTAGGGGTTCTTCTGTCCCCGTAAGTTGTCCTACCGGCGGTGGCCAGGGCAATACTTTATTCTCCTGTATGTCTACTGCAAGGGGAAAGGGATGTTATGAGGATGGGTTGGGAGAGTTTGTAGAAGAGTAGAAGACAGAAGAGCATGGAAAGGAAGGAGGGAGGGAGAAGATAACGGGAGGAATGAGAAGAGGAAAAAGACAAAACCGGCATGATAAAAAAGAAATGATTGAAACCAGACAGAACAGATAGACAGACATGGGTAGACCAGAGGAAGTCCCCTACTACAAGCTTACTAAGTCCGTCAAGAAACGATGGGCAAATCATATCGGAAGGCCCATCTTCCTACCAATGCATTGCTGGTGGAAAGGAGAGATCGACATTTTTATTGCACTTACCTTGTCCAACGGACCCTGGACTGATACGCAGTCCAATGAAACCTCATTTAATGGACAACAGAGGGGGAGGAGCTGCCTGTTATTCCCAAATGTCCACTAAACACAAAAAATGACATCACGCTCGCGTTGGGATGCAACTCGTGCCTTTGGTGTTATAACAGAAGAACAGGGTTGGAATGGACTTTGGAGGTCTTCTAGTCCAACCCCTTTCTCCTGCAGGAAACCCTACACCATTCCAACAAATGGTTCCAACCCTCTTTTTAAAACCCTCCAGTGATGAAGCTCCCACAACTTCCGAAGGCAACTTCTGTTCCATGGGTTGATTGTTCTCCCTGTCCGAAAATTTCCCTCTCACCTATGGGATTCATCGCTGCCACATAGTTGAAGAAAGTGGGAGGGGGGTGATGTGAACTGAGTAGTTCTTAGTAGACAAAATATATTATTTTGATGGTTCAAGGTTACAGAGTGTGGCGCAGAAAGGATTAGAACTTACTTTGGGATTGGTGCACGTGATCTGGTGATGAAGGAAAAAGGGGAATGGGTTGTAGCTTGGGATTTTTGTGGGAAAGCCGGGAAGATTTAGTTCCGGATTTCCCCAGAATGTGCCAGGTACTGTTCTAATAAAAGTACTTTGAGATGGCGTGAGTCTTGGAGTTACCGGAAGGAATGGATTTTCCCTGGAATGCTGACATTCCCCTTATTTCCAGGTTGAATCTCTCCTTGTTCAGGTTCCATCCATTATTCCTTGCCTGGCCTTTGGATACCTTGGAAAATAGCTTGACCCCCTTCCTCCTCTCTGTTATTCAGTTATTATTCTGTTATTACTGTTAATCTTCTCATCACTCCTTATCACCCATCTCCTCCCACTTGTGATTGTAGGGCTGTAACTTTGTCGCTCGTATCTTTACGATTTAAATGGACTGTTACCTAGTATGATTTGATTGTTGATTGTACCCTATGACTATCATTAAGTCCTGTACGTTATGATTCTTGATTCTTAACGAATGTGTCTTTTCTTTATATATACTGAGAGTATTTACACCAAGACAAATTCCTTGGGTGTCCAATCACACTTGACCAATAAAGAATACTATTCTATTCTATTCTATTCTATTCTATTCTATTCTATTCTATTCTAATTCTAATTCTTATTCTATTCTATTCTATTCTCCTATATTCTGTTCTTTTCTATTCTATAGTCTATTATATTCTCTTCTCCTCTCCTGTTCTATTTTCTATTCTATTTTCTATTCTATTTTCTATTCTATTTTCTATTCTATTCTATTATCCTATATTCTCTCCTGTTCTATTCTATATATTCTCTTCTCTTCTCTTCTCTTCTCTTCTCTTCTCTTCTCTTCCCTTCTCTTCTCCTCTTCTCCTCTCCTCTCCTCTCCTCTCCTCTCCTCTTCTCTTCTCTTCTCTCCTCTCCTCTCCTCTCCTCTCCTGTTCTATTCTATTCTATTCTATTCTATTCTATTCTATTCTATTCTATTCTATTCTATTCTATTCCCTCCTCTCTGTGGCAACCCCTCAAATATTGGAAGGCTGCTATCGTGTCTCCCTGGTCCTTCTTTTCCCTAGACTAGCCAGGCCCAGTTCCTGCAACCGTTCATCGTAGGTTTTAGTCTCCAGGTCCCCTAATCATCCCGGTTGTTCTTCTCAGCACCCTTTCTAGAGTCTCAACCTCTTTTTTCTATCGTTGGCAATCAAAATTATGCTTCGTCTGCTTAAGACAGCACTTCCCAAACCTCAATAGATTTTCCAAACTTGGGCATAAGCTGTTTTTCTTTGGATAAACCACTCACAAGACTGCTGCGCAATCACAGCAGGGGCATTTAAGTGGACTTCAAGTGTTTTTACCCAGGGATGGGATTCAGCTGGTCGATACCAGTTTGGGCAAACCGGATGTTAATTTTAGGCCTGGTTCGCGGAATTGGTAGTTCCGATGAACGGCCAGCCCCGCCCCTCCCCGGAGTCACCACACGGCCCGTTTTGGATCCCGGGTAAGTCCAGGGGGAATGTGGAACCCAGGGAGGGTGAAAATCAGGCCTCCCGGAAGTCCGAAACGGGCCTGTTTTTGACCTCCGGAGGGCCTCCGGAGCCCGGGGGAGGTCATTTTCGCCCTCCCAGAGGCTCAAGGGGATTGTCCAGAGCCTGGGTGGGCAAAAACGCCCCCTCCCCCTGCCATAGTGCATATAGACTGGGTGAAACCAGGCTCAATAGCAGGAACTGGGAGAGGGATCTTGGTGTCTTAGTGGTCAACCAGCTCAATAGGAGCCAGCCGTGTGCAGCAGCAGCCCAAAAAGCCAACGCAATCCTGAATTGCATTAACAGAGGGATACAATCAAGATCAAGTGAGGTACTAATACTACATTATAAACCTTAGTAAGACCACTCCTAGAGTACTGCATCCAGTTTTGGTCACCACACTATAAAAAAGATGTTGAGACTCTAGAAAAAGGGCAGAGCAACCAGGATGATTAGGGGACTGGAAGCTAAAACATATGAAGAACGGTTGCAGAAACTGGGTCTGGCTAGTCTTGGAAGAGAAGGACCAGGGGAGACATAATAGCAGTCTTCCAATGTTTGAGGGGCTGCCACAGGGAGGAAGGATTCAAGCTATTTTCTAAAGCACCCAAAGGCCAGACAAGGAATAATGGATGGAAAGTGATCAAGGAGAGATTCAACCTGGAAATAAGGAGAAACTTTCTGACAGTGAGGACAATCAACCCATGGAACAGAAGTTGCCCTCGGAAGTTGTGGGAGCTTCATCACTTGAGACTTTCAAGAAGAGACTGAACTGCCACCTGTCAGAAATGGTGTAGGGTCTCCCGCTTGGGCGGGGGGTTGGACTAGATGATCTACAAGGTGCCTTCCAAGTCTGATTATCTGTTGTCTGTTAGGGCAACCAGGCCATGCCACCATGGCCACGGCCACCCAGCAACCGGGCAGAGAATTACTTGCTGAAATTTTTGACTCCCACCCCTGGTTTTACCTATACAGGTAGTCCTGGACTTAAAACCACAAAGGAGCCCCAAATTTCCATTGCCAAGCAAGACTATGAAGAGTTTGGCTCCATTTTACAAC
This sequence comes from Pseudonaja textilis, assembly GCF_900518735.1. The sequence continues at coordinate 942,967 of NW_020769443.1, read as the reverse complement.
ATTTCTTGCCACCGTTGTTAAATGAATCACTGCAGTTGTTAAGTGAGTAACACAGTTGTTAAGTGAATCTGGCTTCTCCATTGACTTTGCTGGTCAGGAAAGTTGCCAAGGAGGAATTACGGGACTTCCAGAAAAACTACGATCCCCATAAATATATGTCAGTGGCCGAACATCTGAATTTCGGTCACATGACCACTGCAACGGTCGTTAAGTGTGAAAACCTATAAAGTGTTTTACAGGTGGCACCTTCCTCCTTCGAGATTAGCGAAGATGCACCCCAATGTGAGTCCGAACTGCTGGAAATGCAAAAAAAACCCAAAAAACCAGAGGGAACTTTCTTCCATATGTGGTGGTCCTGTACAGAAGCTCAAAAATATTGGCAGAAAATTAGAAATTGGCTGGAGGAAATGACAAGAGAACAGATCGAATTTAAACCAGAGTCCTTTCTATTAGGAATCTTTGATAAAGAATTACCCCAAAAAGTGAAATATATAATAATACATATTTTGACAGCGGCTAGATTGGCTTTTGCACAATGTTGGAAACAGCCTCATGTTCCATCAGAGGAGATGATTATTCCAAAAATTTCAAGTTGTGGAGAAATGGACAAATTAACCTTGGCATTAAAAGATAAAGATACTTGAATATATTAACGACAGCTGGAACAGCTGGTACAAATGGATAGATCAAAGACAGGCTTCACACTAAAAGGCAAAAGAAGATATGATAGAATATACAGATATACAGGATTAATTGTGTATATGGTATAAAATAAGGATAAAAAGGAAGTCTCACAAATCGTTGAAGATGAAAATGTTTTTAATTGTTTTCTATCTTCTTCTTTCTATTCTCTCTTTTTTTCTCTTGTTTTCTTTTACTCTCTTGCATTTTTGTGTGTGTCGTTGGTCTATTGTAATTGTAAAATCAATAAAGTATTTTTTTTTAAGTGTGAAAACCGGCTATAAGTCCCTTTTTTCAGTGCCGTTGTAAGTTCAGACAGTCACTAAATAAATGGTTATAAGTCAGGAATGGCCTGCGCCTCGGTTTTGGATAATGAAAGAAAAAGTTTTAGAAACAGTGGCTTAAGTATATTATGATGCCAGAGGCAAAAAAAAAATCTTTATGCACGTTGTAAAGTTAGTGTCAATTTAATCAGTTCCGCCCAAATACTTTAATTGGGGGGTGGTTTGCTCAGAGGCTAAAAAAAGATTTACGAGTAGATCTGAAATCACAGCCTGATTTTGGGGAGGAAAGCAGCTTGCTTGAGCTAATTTGAGAAAAGACCAATTAGTGTAACACGAAGGCACCAGAAAAAATGCTCAGAAAAGCTGCCCCGTATTGAACTTAAAAGTAAATTGGGTTCTAACACAAATCTCGTTCTGTCGCTGAGATTTCCCCGCTTCCGGCTCTCCATAAATCTTGTTAAAAAGGACTTATTGAGAATTTACTTTGGGTTGAACCCAAAGGATGGAAAATCCTTGATTTCAGAATAATACCTGGAGCAGGAGTGCCCAGCCTTGGCCATTTTAAGACTTGTGGACTTCAGCTCTCAGAATTCCTCAGACAGCATGTCATAAATCCCATTTTTGTAGTCCGTCATAACTTCCAACTATCACTAAGGGGTCTGTCCTAAGTCAAGGAACATCTTTTATAGGTAAAATTATTCCTTTAGAAATTGTTCCCAGAAATGTATTGACATTGAAGAGACTCTAGAATTATTTCAGACAACAGCAACAAAGATGATTAGGTGACTGGAGGCTAAAACATATGAAGAACGGTTACAGGAACTGGGCCTGGCTACTCTAGGGAAGAGAAGGACCAGGGGAGACAGGATAGCGGTCTTCCAATATTTGAGGGGCTGCCCCAGAGAGGAGGAAGGGGGTCAAGCTATTTTCTAAAGCACCTCAGGGCCAGGCAAGGAACAATGGATGGAAACTGATCCAGGAGAGATTCAACCTGGAAATAAGGAGGAATTTTCTGACAGTGAGAACAATCAACCCATGGAACAGAAGTTGCCTTCAGAAATTCTGGGAGCTTCATCACTGGAAGCTTTTAAGAAGAGACCGGATTGCCTTTGGTCAGAAATGGTGTAGGGTTAGGGGGTTGGACTAGATGACTTCCAAGGTCCCTCTTCCAACTCTGCTATTTTGTTCCGTTCATATGAAGATCGCTTGCAGGAACTGGGCCTGGCTAGTCTAGTGAAGAGAAGGACCAGGGGAGACAGGACAGCTGTCTTCCAATATTTAAGGAGGGGCTGCCCCAGAGAGGAGGAAGGGGTCAAACTATAGTATATTCCAAAGCACCTGAAGGCCAGACAAGGAACAGTGGATGGAAACTGATCAAGGAGAGATTCAACCTGGAAATAAGGAGAAATTTTCTGACAGTGAGAACAATCAACCCATGGAACAGAAGTTGCCTTCGGAAGTTGTGGGAGCTTCATCCTTGGAGACTTTCAAGAAGAGACTGAACTGCCATCTTTCAGAAATGGTGTAGGATATCCTGCTTGGGCGGGGGGGGTTGGGGGGGGTTGGACTAGATGACCTACAAGGTCCCTTCCAACTCTCTTATTCTGCCGTATCCAGGAATAAAAAAAAGCCAAGGGATCACAAATGACATTATTTAAGGTAGCCGGGCATCTGTGAAACACAGAAGGCAATGAAACAAACCAGCGGTCGTAAATTGAGGACCACCTATAGATTTCTGAGAGCAGCAACTCATGCAGAGGTGCAACTTCGCCTGCTGTTTTTATCCAATTACACCAGGCTGATCCCGTGGGAAGAATGGCACGACTGATAAGAGAAAGATCAGCTAAATTTACCTGCCGTATCGCTTATCAGCTAAGCCAGAGAGAGAGACAACGGATGGATCAGACGGATCAGATTTTCTGCATTCCCGAGAGATACATTTCCCCTCCCAGGTTTGCAGATGGAAGATTTTTAGCTCTTGGAGGTGAGGAATGCACGTCTCTCCTTCTTCAATCAATCAATCTTCTATATATATAAAAGAGAAATATCACTCACGCATCATCACAAAATCTCCAGAACCATAAAGCCTGCAAACTTGACATTTGGCACGTATGTTCCTCTTGGCTTCTAGGTGCTCACTAAGAAAGAATTTTTCGAAATGACCATCAGAGCATTAGTATTTCCTATATTATTATTATTATTATTATTATTATTATTATTATTATTATTATTATTATTATTATTATCACGCTCTGATGCTAAGGAGTTCTACTCCCCCTCCTCACCTGAAAAGAAATCTCTTCCAAATGCAAAACACAAGCAGAGGAGAGGAGTTTCCATTTTGGTTTTAGTTTCAAGCACCAAGCAGCTTTAGTACAGAACAGTTGAGCTAAGCCACGCCCAGGCTCCTTGCTGTCTCCTTGCTCACACAGCAAATACTGTTTCAGTTTCCAAACAACCCTCAACTCTCTCACACACTGACAGGACACTAGCCAGATGAATACCAATGGATGCTGGTAGGCAGAGGCAGAATTTTTTCTCCTTATTTTCCTCCCTAAAAACTAAGCCCCACCACATAGTTTTGTAGTGAAGCATGGGTGTCGAGCTAGTATCACATATTCAAAGATAAATGGCCTCTCTTGAATCCTGAGTTGTCCCATTGGTTTTCCGGCTTAAAAAAACAGTGGGACAGTTATCGTATTTATTTTTAAAGCGTGGAAGATGGAGAATCACCTCTTCTTCAAAGCTCCATTAACTTTTTAAAAAAAACATACTAAACCATATAAAATGTATTTTATTTTTTTAATTAGGAGTCATTCCGGGAAGCAACTACGACCCACTCAAATTGTGACTCAGATAACAGATAATCAGAGTTGAAAGGGACCTTATATATAGGTCATCTAGTCCAACCCACCCTGCCCAAGCGGCAGACCCTACACCATATCTGACAAATGGCAGTCCAATCTCTTCTTGAAGGTCTCAAGTGATGGCGCTCCCACAACTTCCGAGGGCAACTTCTGTTCCATGGGTTGATGGTTCTCACTGTAAGAAAAGTTCTCCTTATTTCCAGGTTGAATCTCTCCTTGATCAGTTAACAGATAACAGATAATCAGAATTGGAAGGGACCTTGTAGGTCATCTAGTCTAACCCCCCCCCCCCCCCCCCCCCCCCCCCCCCCCCCCCCCCCCC
>NW_020769443.1:883685-899629 GCF_900518735.1 Pseudonaja textilis | reverse complement strand
GGAGGAGGAGGAGGAGGAGGAGGAGGAGGAGGAGGAGGAGGAGGAGGAGGAGGAGGAAATGATCTGCCTCAATATTTCTTTCCCCCTTTAGCTCCTGGAAACAACCAGGCACAGCCCTTGTGTGTGTACACACACACTGCCAGCCCTTGTTAGACAAGAGATTTTCCTCCCTGGATCTCTGCCCAGAAGCTTTTAAGTATGAAAACGCACCTCGGCTGCACTTGACAGAGACGTAGAAAAGAGACAGAGAGGGTGGGGGGGAGGGGAATAATAGGAGGAGTGCATGATGAGCAGGTGTTTTAAGACCTTTTGAAAAAGAAGCTGCAGCTAAAATGGGGGGAAGAAAAATGAGGAAGAAGGAGAAGAGAAGGCAGAAAGAAAAGGAGGAAGGAGAAGCCCAGGGTTGTTGTTTATTTTGAGCTAAAAATGGGAGTGACTGATAGAAGCAGGAAAAGCAATCAAAGTGTGGATTGAGGCCAATTTTTCCATTTGGGGGGCTGCTCATTTGCCACCCCGCCATCCCAAAAATAGCAGAAAAAGATGGAGAGCCCTGTTGGAAGTTATCTTTTGCCAGTAACATGGGTATTCCACCCACATATTTTGACAAAAAGGGAGGGGGGGGTTGTAGGAAGTTAGCACCCACCCCTCTCCTAGGAAAATGAAACATTTTAGGGTATATTAAAAAGGCAGAATATTTCCCCTAAAAGAGAAGCAGAAACTTGAAAAGGCAGAAACTCAGCCGCTTCCCCAACAACTTGGTCAATGGACCATTAAGGCCTGGGTCCAGGGGTGGGATTCTACCAGTTTGCACCTGTTTGCTAGAACCGGTTGTTAACACTCTAAGCAGTTTGGAGAACCATTTGTTACAGGGCTAAATTACAGGGCTAATCCTGTAAGGAAGGCAGGAAGGAAACATTCTGGTGTTGCTTACAGAAACTGCCTCTCCGTTAACCCTTATTCCATTCTTGGCAGGACTAGACTTCCTGTCTCAGGAACGTCTCTGGAGTTTTTTCCCCCTCCTTTGCCGGTACTTTACTTGTGTGGAGCGACCATTCAAAGTTACAATGGCACTGAAAAAAGGGACATATGACCGTTTTTCACACTTACGACTGTTGCAGCATCCCCACAGTCATGAGAGGCCAAGCGAGGAGATGCGTGTCTCGAGGTGAGTGATATTGAGTTGGCTGCACCCAGGCAGTCACATGACCACCAAGCCATGCCCCACCCAGTCACATGACCACCAAGCCACCGCCCACCACCTAAGCCACGCCCACAGAACTGGTTGTTAAAATGTTTGAATCCCGCCCCTGCCTGGGCCAGTCTATTCTACATAACAAAGACCTACCTCCTTCAGGCAGAGTCATTGAATTGCCCTTCACTGCACCATCCAGCAAGTTTCAACCAAACTTAGCACCCTGACCAACCTTAAAAAGCTACACCATGACCTCTGATAGCAACCATGGTGCCCCAGGAAGTTCAAAGCCTCGAGAGGGCATAAAACTCAGGGATTCTCAGCATTTTCTTCCAGTGGTGGTGGTATTCAGATCGGGCGAACTGGTAGCAAGGATTTGGCATGGGTCGCCAAACCGGTAGTAAGTTCTGGCTGGCCGCACCCCAGTCCCAGTTGCCCGGTCGCCGCTCCCCTCAGAAAAATGCTCCCCTCAGAGCAGTGGTGGCTAACCTTTTGAGGCTCCTGTGCCAAAAATTGTGCGTGCGTTGCACCCAGAAGGCAACACGTGTGTCCCCCACACCTCCTACGCATACAAGCGCAATCGCCACCCAGACACCCACACCTGCCACCCCCTTTCCTGCACTGTGCCTCAGATGATTTTCAGCTGGTTTGAGGCCTTTTTCGGACTCCCAGAGGCTTGAGGAAGGCTTCTGCAGGCTTCTGCAGGCTTCTGCAGGCCGAAAAGTAGCCCCGTTTTGTCACCGCTGGTATTTTCAGAAAAACAGGAAGTGACTGAAACGGGACTAATTTTTGGCCTGCAAAGCCTGCAGAATCCTTCCACGAGCCTTTGGGAGGCCGAAAAAGGCCTCAAACCCACCAAAAATCAGCTGTGAGGCGCGTGCATGCGCAGTGAGGTAAGTTTGCCTGCACCTCACGTGCCGTCACAAATGGCTCTTGTTAGGAATATGAGTCACCTAACAGCTATTTGGGTTAGAAATATATAAACCAGGATAAACATTTTAAAACTGTAACTTTAAGAAAATGCAAAACTGTAATTAGGTGTGGTTTCTCAAACGGCCATAAGATGGAGCCAGAAACCTGGTTTGTCTTAGTCTGAGTCTCAGAAGAGAGTGTGGTTTGAGTGAGTATCTCTGTTTCCTTCTGTTGGAAAGTATTGCCGTTCCTCCATTTTTCCTAATTGACTGTTATTTCTGGATTTGATGTAAGTTTGTTACTGAACTGTTTTTGACACAGGAATTTGTTACTGAATTATCCCTGGATTGAAAAACTGACTGATTTACCTGTGAATGATTTTGGACTGCTTGTTTTTGAACTTTGCTTAAACCTTTCTGGAAGTAAAAACCTACATTTACTGTACAGTGTATCTGTGTGCTGTATGCGTATTATTCAAACACTTCTCTCAAATACGTCTCCCTGTATGCGCTCATTCTCCTAACGGGGAATTACTTCAACAGCTCTGTGTGTCACCTGTGGCACATGTGCCATAGGTTCGCCATCACGGCTCCTCTGAGGCCCAGAAGGCCCCAAAAAACAGGTGGTGGTGGGGTGGCTGCAAAAAAAAAGCCATGCCCACCCAGGCACATGGCCACACCCACCTAGCCACACCCACCAAGCCACACCCACAGAACCTGTAGTAAAAAAATTTGAATCCCACCCCTGATTTCTTCCCCTTTTTCTTTTTTCTTTTTTTGTAAATTTTATTGGTTTTTAAAGACAAACAAAAACAAACAAAACATAAAAACATCCAACTTTCTTCCATAAGTGTACAAGCAGTGTGTCGATTGGTTTACAAATTTTTTGTGCATCCATTTCATAATCTCAATTACAGTTACATTGCATAATAACTCATATTATTGTATCATCACAGAAAGATTGCATACCCTAGTATCATTATTAATCAATCATTTGACTATAATTTTGTTCATTCATACTTTGCAAGATAACTATCATTTACTTAGTTTATTTTATAACAATTCATATAATCCTCCCAAATCTATCCTAGAAACATTTTATAGATATAATAATGAAAAAAGAAAAAAAAATACATCTTTATATATTCATTGTTTTTCTTTGCCCAAGATCTCCAAGGCATGTGATCCTGTCCGTCATTAAACCATCTTTCCAAGCTCTCCCCCATGTTTCCAGGGTCCTTTTTTGCCTCCGCTTGGAACTGAACCCAGAACCCATATTTCTTTCAATGGCCCCAAGTGGGATTTGAAGCCAGGAGGAACCAGGAGGAGTGCGATTCTACCGGTTCGGACCGGTTTGGGGGAACCGGATGTTTAATGTTACATCTGGTTCGCCGAACCAGTATTTCAACCAACCGGCTGGCCTCGCCCACCCTATCCCTCCCCTCCCCTCTCTGGAGTCTCCATGTGATGCAGGTCAACGCAGGGTCCGCGTGGAAGTTCTGAGAGGGGGAAAAAACCGCCTTTCCGGAAGTACCAGAAGGCCGGAAATGGACCTGTTTCTGCCTTCCGGTGGGCCTCCGGTGCCCTGGTGCCTCCTGTTTTCACCCTCCGAAAGACCTGGGGGAAGCCTCCAGACCCTTGGGAGGGTGAAAATGGCCTCCCGCGGGCTCTGGCGGCCCACAGGAAGCTGGAAACAGGAAGTTCCAATAGGCCACACCCATCATGGCCACGCCCCACCCCGCAACTGGGCAGCGCACCGGTCGTTGGCGTTTTTTGAATCCCACCGCTGGGAGGAACCGTCCAATCTTGGCTTGTCGGAAAGAGGCAGCACCATTCGAAGAAGAAAGAAGTCGTGCCCCAAACTGGGTTTGTTCTAGCCAACCCACTCTTAGCAACGTCTTGTAAGGATGGGCCGGGGGGTGAAACCGATTCACAAAGGCGATGGATCCCAGATCAAGAAGGTCACCCTTTTCCCCCCACCCACCCATCCAAACGTGCCAGTTCTTCCCCCAAATGTTTGCACCGTCCCTAGAGCAACATCAGGGCCAGCTGTCCTCCCAGGGGGTCAGGGGTGTTTGGTTCTCCAGCTGTGATTCGCAAACCTGGTTTCGGGATTGACAAGGGTTTGGACCCTTCTTTCTGAAGGCGCTTAAGAATAGTCCCGCCTCTTCCTGAAGCCGTGGCGGTGGTGCAGTGGCTAGAAGGCGGTATTGCAGGCTGACTTTGCCAACTGCCAGCGGTTCGATCCTGACTGGGTCAAGGTTGACCTGGCTGTCCATCCTTCCAAGGTCAGTAAAATGAGGACCCAAGAAGCTGACCCTGCGAACCACTTAGAGAGGGTTATAAAGCACTGTGAAGTGGTGTATATAAGTTGAAGGGCTATCGCTATCGCTATTCCTCCTCCCTTTCCTCCTCTTCCTCATTCTTCTCCCCCTTGTCCTCCATTCTTTCTCTTTCTGCTTCTCCTCCTCCTCCTTCCATTCCTTCTCCTCCTTTTCCACCTCTTCCTCCTGCTTCTCCTCCTCTTCCTCCACTCCTCTTTCTGCTTGTGTCCGTTCCTCCTTTCCCTCTTCTTTTTTCCTCTCCTCCTCCTCTTCCTCCTCCTCATTCTCCTTTTCTTAGTCTTTATTCTCCCCCTCTTCTTTCTCCCCTTCTCCTTCCTCTTGTCCTCCTTTCCCCCCCTCTTCGTCTTCCTCCTCTTCTTCCTCTTCCACCTATCCTCCTCCTCCTTACCCCTCTCCCTCTTTTATTTATTTAAAAGTCTATTTAAACCTTTTTCAAGGTAAATTACCCAAGCTTTAGGGAGGCATTACCAGGAGAATTCAAGAACAGAGGAATAAGTGCATGCATGCATGCATCAATCAATCAATCAATCAATCAATCAATCAATCAGTGTTCCAATATTTGAGGGGCTGCCACAGAGAGGAGGAAGGGGGTCAAGCTATTTTCTAAAGCACCCAAAGGCCAGACAAGGAATAATGGATGGAAACTGATCCGGGAGAAATTCAACCTGGAAATAAGGAGGAATTTTACTGACAGAACAATCAACCAACAATGGAACAGGAGTTGCCTTCAGAACTTGTGGGAGCTTCATCACTGGAGACTTGCAAGAAGAGACTGGACTGCCATCTGTCAGAAATGGGGTAGAGTCTCCCGCTTGGACGGGGGTGGTGGACTAGATGACCAACAAGGTCCCTTCTAACTGTTAATCCATTAATCAGAATAGAGCTGGAAGGGACCTAAGAGGTCTTATAGTCCAACCCCCTGCTCATGCAGAAGACCTTTACGATTTCAGACAGCTGGCTGTCCAATCGCTTCTTAAAAACCTCCAGTGCTGGAGCACCAGCAACTTCTGGTGGCAGGCAGTTCCACTGGTGAATTGTCCTCGCGGTTAGAAAGCTTCTCCTTAATTCCAGGTTGCTTCTCTCCCTGATTGGTTTCCATCCATTGTTTCTTCTGATGCTTTGGAAAATAAGTCGATCTCCTCCTCTTTGCGGCAGCCCCCCAAATACTGAAATATTGCTCTCATCTCCGCGCCAGTCCTCCTTTTCTCTAGATTTTCTCTAGATCCTGCAATCGTTCTTCATATGTTTTTTTAGCCTCCAGGACCTTTAATTATCTTAGTTGCTCATCTTACGACAATGTCCCTGGTGGAGACTGACTCTGAGGGAGAGGAGGAACAGCCCACAGGGAGTGGAAGTGGGGCTCCGGAGGTGGTGGAGGAGGCTGGGGAAGGGCAGAGGCCGGCTGGGCAGTCAGAGGAGGACCCAGGCCCATCCCCTCCCCATCCTAGGGCACGCAGGGAGGAGGGGATAAGGGAGAGAGGTGGTCTCCTCGGGAGGAGAGGGCCTTGATTCTCTTCATGGGCTGCAGCTGTGACAACTGGATAAGAGGACAGACATGCATGCAGGCCAGTGCTGGAAACAAAACATGGAAATATCTTTAGTTTATTGTTCCTCTCTGAGTTTGGCGTCCTTCCCACTGTGTGTTCTGATATCTGTGGACGTCTTCAAACCCTTTATCTTGCCTGGTTTGGGTTGTGTTTTTTTTACTCTTTATAATTTAAATGGCATTTCCTCCTTCTTGTAACTGCTTGTGGGGGAGTTTTTTTGTCTCCAGTCAAGGATATTTGGAGCTTGGAAGCAAAATGAAGGTATAAAAGCGGCTTCACCGGGTTTCTGTGACTGTGTTTATTTTGTATCTTCACCCTGGTTCATCACACACAGTGTTGTACAAACCCATCGTTTACTTCTGGTTTTTTGTCAAAACCATGCCCATAGTTTGAACCATTGATTCGCTTAAAGATTGTGATAATCCATTTAATGACTTCCACAAAACAGCTCGTAAAATCCAGCCAGTCGTGCAACCAACCCATTTTATGACTGTCACGATTTGTGACGGTGATGGTCAGGCCCCATTACAGTCCTAAGTTGAAGACTACCTGTGTTAAGATGAGAGGTGAAAATGATCACCCGTAGTCCTCGTTGAGTGACCACAGTCGGGTCACTCAGTCATTAAGCGACGCAATCGTTAAGCAAAACCACCACTGTGTGAATGACCTGACTTTATAGACCTGCAAATGTTACGAACAACAAGGATTGCTTCTGGTGTATAACATTATCATAGATGTAACTGTAAATGGTCGCTAAATGAGGCAGTCACTAAACAAGGACCTGTTTTTCTTGATGCATCCTAAACAAGAACAACAGCTTGCTTTGATTAGGAAAAGCATTTGATTCACTACCCCGTCATTAGATTTTAAAAAATGTTTTGAGGGTTTTGGTATTCATGAGAAAATTATAATGTCCTTTAAATAATGCAGTGGGGTTTAAAAAAAAAGAGAGAAAATAGGATTGATGAGAAATACAGAAGGACCGAAGGAGCAGTTAAAATCAGAATTTTACAAGGCGGCTCCTTGTCTCTGGTGCTTTTAAATGTGACTTGGATTCCATAGTGATAATTTTAAATAAAAATACCAGCAGGCTATGAATTAATCCAGGCGAGGGACACGCACAAAAAAATCCTCCCCACACCATTCTCTCTACATGGATGAAGTCAAACGACATGCAGACTCATCTACAGAAATACTGTTACATACAGTTTAAATCTTTTGCGAGGACATCAAAAGGGAATTTGGAGAGGATAATGGGGCAACGCTGCCAATAAAAGAAGAAGAAAATTGAATATTTAAATGGAACTGAACTGTGGAATGGTACCATCATCAAAAGCACTGGCAAGAGGAGGAAGATATATCGGTTTGAGTATCTGAGAAGCAAACAATATTTTCCAGGCTGAAATAAAAACAAAAAAACAAAAAATCCGACACTGAATGTATTCATAACTATGTATACACTTATACTTATTATCTTGTAAACAATTGACAAATAAAATAAAATAAATAAAATAAATAAATACGTAAAGTGAGTGAGGAAATTGTTTAAAATTTCCAAATAGAACGGTGGTAACACAGCCAGTGGCATTAAAACAGGGGCTTTTCTTGTGATAGGCTACACAACAGATATTTTAACTGGACATGGGTGGAAATGGATGCTTCGGGCCTGTTTTGCTCAATATCCGCTTATTTTTTTAAGATACGGGGACGTCAGTTCCCAGAATTCCCCATCCAGTCATCTTGAAACATACTAGCTGGGGAATTGTGGGAGTTGAAGTCCACCCCTTTTGAAATACGTCAGCTTGGGAATTATGGAAATTTATGTCCACCCATTTTGAAACATGCTGGCAGGGGAATTCTGGAAGTTGAAGTCCACACAGGTTAAAGCATGTTGGCTGAGGAATTCTGGGAACTAAAATCCATCCACCTTGAAGCAAACTGGCCAGGGAATTCTGGGAGTTGAAGTCCACATATCTTGAAGTATACCAGCTTGGAAATTCTGGGAGTTGAACTCCACCCATCTGGAAGCAATCAGGTTGGGGAATTCTGGGAGTGTCAGGATTCCAGTAGTTACTCCAATTAAATCATGAGGCTTGAGCCACACTCCCAAAACTAAAGAGGGTTTCTTTGAAGGTAACGTTCTACGTCCAGCATTTACCTGGGCGTAGCCAACTCTGAGATACGTAATTCACTGTCACCCTTGATCCTGCTTTTCCCCCTCACCCCCTCTGGGTGTATCATCCAACGAAACACATCCATAGCCCAGAGTCATCAATCATGCTCTCCAATTCGATTTTTGCATAGCAGAAGCTTCAGTCATCTAATCAGTCTCTGAAGAAAATATGAATGAAATGTACTTTCGATTCCACACTGCCGCCTGCTTTTTGAAAATCCCCCCCCCCTTTTCTTTCTGTTGACAACTATAAAATGTGTATACAAAATGTTTTATGAATTGACATTCGGCTCCCCTCACTTCTTGAAGGTGACCTGGCTGGGGAATTCTGGCAGTTGAAGTCCATCCATCCTGAGGCAACCTGGCTGGGGAATTCTGGGACTTGAAGTCCACCCTTGTTAAAATTGCGGGGGTTGCAGTACACCGCTCTACACACCAGGCTGACAGCCAACTGCAATCCATTCTGCGCCGCATCCAAAAATCAACACCGAACGCTCGTGTTTACCCAGGAAAATCAGCGGTTGTGATGTGTTGCAAATGAAGCAGACAGCCAAGGAATGAAATCAGTCAGCGATTACATAGAAAGCAAAGCAAAGAGAACAGGTTAATAACTGTCTGCAAGGAAAACATTCCGAAGGTGACAGAATCAAAGGTGACATTAAAAAATGCTGAACGCTCAGAGCGGCAGATGAAAAATTTGGAGAAATAAACCCGGGCACGCTCAAGAAATTGAAAGCAAGGTAGAAAGCTAGCAAAATTGGCAATGGCTTCAGATTAAATCCATCAAGACGGGAACAAGATATTTCATATTTGCAGTGCAGGGATCATCTTAGCAATAATGCGATAGAAACAACACTTCCAAAAAATAAAAAAAAGGAATCTGGAAACCGGTGTAAATTTCTATTATGCAAAAAAAAAAAGAACGATCATATGGTTTTCAGCAAAAACTGTCCTGACAAGAGCAGTCAAAGACAAACACAAAAGCGTGAATTTTGATGTCCCAAAATATGAGCAGGATCATCGTTTTCATAGCGAATTGTAATACGCAAATAATACACAAAGTGCTTCAGAATCACCGTGTACAAATTCTGTGAGGCTCCTGAATTCAGATAGGCCAACATTTCAAACCCAAGAGGCTCAATGTCACAAGGGCTGAAGGAAAGCAAATTTTACTTTACAAAAGCGGCAAACCTAAATGACCGTAATATAAAGGTAAAGGTTCCCCTCGCACATGCAGGCTAGTCGTTCTCGGCTCTAGGGGGCAGTGCTCATCTCCATTACAAAGCCGAAGAGCCAGCGCTGTCCGAAGACGTCTCCATGGTCACGTGGCCGGCATGACTCAATGCCGAAGACGCATGGAACGCTGTTCCCTTCTCACCAAAGGGGTCCCTATTTTTCTACTTGCATTTTTTTTACATGCTTTCGAACTGTTAGGTTGGCAGAAGCTGGGACAAGTAACGGGAGCTCACTCCGTTACGCGGCGCTAGGGATTCAAACTGCCAACCTGCTGACCTTTGTCATTGACCAGCTCAGCGTCTTCGCCACTGAGCCACCACATCCCTATGACCATAAAGTAGCTCAAAAGAAGCAAAACTAGGTTTGAGGCCAGGCACAGGGATTGGTGAGTGATAATGGTTATAATTGGAGAAGACTCAAGGATCCCGACCCTTTAGACTACTACAACGTGCTATATCTGGGATTACCCTTGAAGGCAGTTTAGCAATCACTGCAGCCTTAAAACACAACTGCTGCCAGTAATTACGTTCTTACCAGAATGGCATTGGTGTACAGTTAGTCCTTGACTTACAAGAGTTCATTTAGTGACTGTTCAAAGACTGTCCAATAGAATGCAGGCTGGTTGCAATTATATTTTCTGCGGGTCTCTACCTGTCATGTCCCTGTCAGAGTCTGAATCTGAGAAGGAAGACAAACAGCTGACAAGGAGAGTAGCTCCGTTGGCTGTGGAGGAAACTGGGGAAGGGCAAAGGCCAGCTGGGCAGAGCAGGGGAGAGAGAGAACAAGGGAGAGGGAGTTCAGAGGAAGACCCAGGCCCACCCCCTCTTCATCCTAGGGCATGCAGGGAGGAATGGAGAAGGGAGCAACGTGAGCTGCATGGCTTATGGGGGAGGAAAGGGCCCTGATTCCCTTCATTAGCCACACCTGGGAATGAGAGTTTAAAAGAGATGCATACTGAGTGCAGCATCTGCTGGGAACAAACATGAGTTTATCTTGTGTTCACTTTGGTTATCTGTGTTCCTGGCGTCTTCCCAACTGGGTTGAATTACTGCCATACTTTCACATCTGGAATTCTTGCTTCTGCCTTGCCGGACTAATTACCTCATCTTGCCATGATTGGACTTATAATTACAGTTTTTGTTGACCACGTTTTGGACTTGATTCTCTGCAGCCCAAGGCTGTTCCTGGGAGAGTTTTTCTCCAGCCCGGAAGGTAACCAGGACATTGGGGGCAGAGTTGGAGCTAATAAAGGGACTCCTACTTATTATTTGACTGTACTGTGTTTGTGCCACACCCCTTTGGGTCATCACAGTACCTGTCCTGTTTTTTCTGCAGGCCTGTACCTGTCCTGTTCGGTTGCAGTACCAAACCAGACAGTTTACTGAGGTTCAAATGACAGGCTCAAGAATTCCTTTACCAGAACCAGATCAGCAGATCTTGTAATTAGCAACTGTGTTATTTACCAACTTGACAACTACAGCGATTTCCTTCACAACTGCGGCAAGGAATGGTCACAAAACGGGGCAAAAAAACTCACTTAGCAACTGTCTTGCTTAGGAACAGAAATCCGGGACTCATTGGGTGGTCATAACTCGAGGATTACCTATAACCGTGATGGCAAACCTGTGACACGCAGAGCCATTTGTGCGGGCACGCGAGCCGCAGGCAAAGTTACCTCACTGCGCATGCGCGCCGCCTCCCAGCTGATTTTCGGGCCTTTTTCGGAAATACCAGAAGTGACGGAAAGGGCCCATTTTTCGGCCTGCAGAGGTTTCCCTCAAACCTCTGGCAGGACGGAAAAGGCCTCAAACAGGCTGAAAATCAGCTGGGAGGCGCAGTCCAGGTAAGCGGGGCAGCGGTGTAGAGGGGAATCGCGCGCGCATGCACAGAGGGCACGAGGGGCTGCATGCATTTCCTTCTGGGTGCTGGCACATGAGAGAGAGCGCACAAGCGCACACGTAATTTTTCAGCACAGGAGCCCAAAAAGGTTAGCCACCACTGATCTATAATATAGATGCCAGATTGGTGCACGCTCCGCACCACGGCATTGGGCGTACGTGAAACCATCTCCAATGGTGAGGCTGCAGAGAGCAGAGTTTGAAAAATCAATCCTCTTTAGAAGATGCCGAAGTATCGCGTAGGAGCAGACGCTGAACAGGACGAGAAAGCAATTTCCACATTTTGAACTGCCACAGGCCCTTTGACCCGATGGTTTCATTTCCTCAAGGAACCAAAGCTTTCTTTACCTGGTCAGCAAAAACAGAGGTGTGTGCGTGTGCGTGTGCGTGTGAGGGGAGAGAGTCACTACCGCCCTGGCAAAGAGAATCAATTTTTTTGCATAATTGTTGGAAGCCCCTTTCTTTTTTCGTGGAAAAAAGAAATAACGGTTGGTCGCTTTTTCTGCGTTGCTTACAGAAGGGCTAAAATCAGGAGTAGGACTTCAAAAATTTCAGCAACCGAAATGTATACAAAATGTTTTATAGGCGGCACATCCCGCCAACAAAATTAGTGAAGATGTCTCCAAAGGTATCCCCTATTGGTTGGAATATGGATCATATTATCATATATGGTGGTCAGCCCGGGAATTTTGGCCTAAAAGTGGTATTCAGCAGGTTCTGACCTGTTCTAGACAACCGGTAGCGGAAATTTTGAGTAGTTTGGAGAAGCGGTAGTGGAAGTTTTGATTAATTCGGAATACAACTTCTGACTGGCCCCACTCCCATCTATTCTCTGCCTCCTGAGTCGCAGCTGATGGATTAGATCTTCTTTTGTTGCCCTGCACAGGAGAACAGAGCTGGAAAGCAGGTTAGTGGGATAGGGTGGGAACGGAGATTTTGCAGGATTCTTCCCTTGCCAAACCCACCACACCACGCTTATGCCACACCCGCAAGCCACACCCGCAGAACCGGTAGTAAAAAAATTTGAATCCCACCACTGAACAACATAATACATACATTTATACATTACAACAATTTTCCGTATTTCTAATCTACTGTCTTAACATCCTTATCTTATTTTAATTCTAAGTCCTCCCTTTTTCCCCGCTGTTATATCGGTCGATCGGTCACAAAGAGACGCGAGGCAGTGACTGGTTTAAAGCCCTTTTTATTTCAAGTTGAATCTGGCCCGCCGGCTGAGTATGCGGCGGCTTATATTGAACTGGTGCCGGGCGCCGCGGCCAATGACAGCCGTTCGAATCACCCACGATCGGCTCGGCCAATCGCGGTTGCTTCATAACGGCCAATCAGTGCCGCACACTCGACCAATCTGGTTGCTGTGCGTTTAGCCAATCAGAAGTGCAGGTTTCCAAGAATGCAAATGTACATACAGAACACCCACCATTAATAAAATTTATTCCATACTTTGTAGTATTCAGTCTCATCCTTATTTTTTTAATTCCAGAGTTAATTTATCCATTTTTGGTGCATTTCCAAATCTTTTTCATTACCTCGTTTTCATTGGGAATTTCTTTATCTTTCCATTTTTGAACACAAGCTAATCTTGCTGCCGTGATCACGTGTATTATTAGATACTTCAGTTCCTTATATTATCTCTCTGTATGGATTCCCAGCAGGGAAAATTCCAGTTTGTACTCAACATAACTGCAAAGTTGCAGAGCTTAATATAGAGCCATATCTAGACTACTTCTAGTTTCAGTTTCCAAACTGTCCTCGTTGGCTGATTTAGTTGCTATGCCTACTCATTGGCTGGCCTTGTTACCATGCTCTATCCCAGTTCATGAATAGACTCTGACAACATGCTGGCTGGGGAATTCTGGGAGTTGAAGTCCACACATGCCTTGGTAAGGTCACACTTGGAATATTGCATCCAGTTTTGGTCACTGTGATATTAAAAAGATGTCAAAACTCTAGAAAGAATGTAGAGAAGAGCAACAAAGACGAGTAGGGGACTGAAGGCTAAAACACATGAAGGATGGTTGCTGGAATTGGGTTTGTCTAGTTCAAGGGCCTTCCGACTTGGCAAGTTTAAGACTTGTAGACTTCAACTCCCAGAATTCCCGAGCTAACATGACTGGGAGGAGGAATTATGGGAGTTGAAGTCCACGAGCCTTAAAGTGGTCAAGTTTGAAGACCTCTGGTCTAGCATGAGAGATCTTCAACGTCGGCCATTTTAAGACTTGTGGACTTCAACTCCCAGAATTCCTGAGGTAACATGACTGGAGGAGGAATTCTGGGAGTTAGTCTTAAGTTTGAAGACCACTGTTCGCAATGCAAGCGATGCAAGCCTTGTGTTCCCACGCAGCCTGGATTAATTGCTTTGGGGGATGCTTTGGGGGTGACATTTCTCGGCAGACCACCCACATTTTCTCACAGACCACCAGTGATTCCCCAGCCCACTGGTTGGCAACCACTGGACTAGATGACCTCCAAGGTCCCTTTCAACTCTGGTATCCTGTACAGGTAATCCTCGAACTTACCACAGTTTTTCTAGTGACCATTCAAAGTTACAACGGCACAGAAAAAAAACAGACTCGGGACCATTTTTCACACTTGCGACCTTTGCCGCAGCCTCGTGTCATCAAAATCCAGGTGCTTGGTTCCTACTTACAACCGCCGCTGTGCGTCTTCCGAGGTAACGTGATCCCCTTGGGCAACCTTTGGACCCCAAAAAAACCCGTGGAAGAGCCAGATTTCCCCCCTGAACAACTGTGTGGCTACCTTAACCAACTGCAGTGATTGGTTTAACGATGGCAGCCGGAAAGGTCGTAAAACGGGGCGACGCGTGCTTCAGCGAGGTCTCACTCAGCCCCAAGAAATGTCAGCGGGCTCCATCGTGGTCGTAGGTCTAGGGTTACTTGTATCCTTACAATGTGACGATTCAACCAAATCCGGATCTTAGCTAAAATCCTGCAAGGCGAGGAAAACATGGCTTCCCATTTTTGTTTTGTAAAGCTGGCCCGAAGGGGAGGAGGAAAAATAACCCCCCACACCTATCCAATATTTGCAGGCAGCGTTTGTGAAAGCGAGCTGGTCTCTAGTGACGCATAGAACAATGGAGCTCATCGCCTCCGAAGAAGACACAAGTGATAATTTACGAGGGGAAGCCGGATGAGTGGGATACTCGGAGCCAGCCAAGCATAGCAGGCGGGGGGGGGGGGGGGGGAAAGCGGAAAGAAAACCCGCATTTTTTTCATGGCTCTGCAATGGCTTTAGATGGGGGTTGTTGGGGTTTTGTGGGGAGGGGGGGGATTTAAAACAGGGCATGATTCTTTGGGCTGTTTTATAATCAGGAAAAGGAGTCGTGTTTTTATTCTCCGAGAGCAAAGGCTGGTGTGTTTGGCCTGGCCTTAGTCTAAGCAGGTGGGCCAGAAATATATACATACATACATACATACATACATACATACATACATAAATATATATGTTTTCTGAGGTTCTCGCGGGTATTTGTATGTGGATCTTTGGTTGTTTGGGTTTTCTCCTGCATAAGATTCTCCGCGTAAGATTCACTCTGAGAAGCACAGAGCCGAAGACAGAAGCCTGAAGATGATGAATGAGACTTCATCGAAACGTTGCCTAGATACCTCGAATCTTACGCGGGAGAAAACCCGAACAACCAAAGATCCACATATATATATATATATATATATATATGTATATGTATATGTATATGTATATATGTATATATGTATATATGTATATATGTATATATGTATATATGTATATATGTATATATATATTTGTTTTCTTAAGTTTTCACAGGTACTTACATGTATGGCATTCAGCTTTGTTTGGGTATTTTCCCACGTCATTGTAGTTGTGCTTTTAAAGTTGTAGCAACGTTTTGGCAGAATCTCATCTGCCATCATCAGGCTTCTCTATTGTGTTCGTCTGTGAGTCAGACTCACATCTCACATCTGTGAGTCAGACTCACATCTGACTCACAGATGAACACTATACAGAAGCCTGATGATGGCAGATGAGATTCTGCCGAAACGTTGCTACAACTTTCAAAGCACAACTACAATGATGTGAGAAAATACCCGAACAAAGCCAAATGCCATACATATATGTTTTCGTAGATTTTCACGGGTACAGGTACGTAGGTCTAGGTGTGTTCGGGTCTTTTCCCATGTAAGGTTAAGAGTATCTTGGCGACCTCACCGAAACGTCGCCAAGATACTCTTAATCTTACACAGGAAAAGACCCGAACACACCTAGATCTATATATATATATGAAGTTGTAGCTGCTTCATCACTGGATGCTTTTAAGAAGAGGTTGGACAATTATTTGTCTGAAATAGTATAGGGTTTCCTCCCTGAGCAGGGGGTTGGACTAGAAGACCTCCAAGGTCCCTTCCAACTCTGTTATTCTGTTAAACATTGAATTAATTCTTGGAACTCCTCTCAAACTTACTAGATAGTTAGATAGAATGGAATTGTTTATTGTCCAAGCGTGATTGGACACACCAGGAATTTGTTTTCAGTGCAAATGCTCTCTGTGTACATAAAAGAAAAGATTACATTCGTCAAGAGTCAAGAATCATAAGGTACAAAACTTAATGATAGTCGTAGGGTA
>NW_020769443.1:863158-878337 GCF_900518735.1 Pseudonaja textilis | reverse complement strand
ACACAACGACCTTGCGAGGCAGGCCGGTTTCCAAGAAAGCAAAGGTGACTGGTTTCTCTGAAGCTTAAAAGTCTTATTTCTCCGCCGAGCTGCTGAATTTGTCGTTTCTTCTCCTCCTGCGACTAAAAAAAAGAGGCAGATCGTGCCCCCTATTTTTCTCCTCTGACACAACGACCTTGCGAGGTAGGCCGGTTTCCAAGGCGACTGGCCCGCAGGTTTGAATAAATCCAACTTCCTACAGGTAATTCCACGAGGTAGAACCCTTTGTTTAGGGAACGTTTGAAGTCGGAGAGGGAAAGTGGAGAGGTTTTGATTTTCCTTCACAAGGCAAAGGAACCCCGTGACGAATAAAACAATCGCTGTGGATGTAAACAAAGAGGTGGAGACTGTAGGGAAAAAAAAAATGCAGAAAAGAGCCCACAAAGAGGATTAGGTGACCGGGGACTAAAACATATAAAGAACGGTTGCAGGAACTGGATCTGCAAGGGTGGGATTGAGCCCTTTGGGGCCGGTTTGGACAAACCGGATGTTAAATTTACACCGGGTTCACCGAACTGGTAGTTGAACCAACCGGCTGGCTCTGCCCGCCACAGCCTGGCCCTTACAGGAGTTTCCACGCAGCCCGTTTTGTGTAAAACGGGGCTTTTGTGTGAAAGGTGCAAGGTCCGCATGGGGGCTCTGTTCAGTTCCTGCAACCGATCTTCATATGAACAGAACAGAGTTGGGAGAGGGACCTGGTAGGTCATCTAGTCCAACCCGCTAACGCTACACCATTTCTGTCAAATGGCAGTCCAATCTCTTCTTTAAAGCTTCCAGGGATGAAGCTCCCACAACTTCCAAAGGCAACTTCTGTTCCATGGGTTGATTGTTCTCACTATCAGAAAATTCCTCCTTAATTCCAGGTTGGATCAGTTTCCATCCATTATTCCTTGTCTGGCCTTTGGGTGCTTTAGAAAATAGCTTGACCCCTTCCTCCTCTCTGTGGCAGCC
Source organism: Pseudonaja textilis (assembly GCF_900518735.1). The sequence continues at coordinate 877,347 of NW_020769443.1, read as the reverse complement.
ACTGAACTGTTGGAAGACTGCTATCCTGTCTCCCCTGGTCCTTGTCTTCTCTAGACTAAGTTCTTCATATGTTTTAGCCTCCAGTCCCCTCATCATCCTGGTTGCTCTTCTCTGCACTTTTTCTAGAGCCTCAACATCTTTTTTTATAGGAGAATTCTAGGCATTAAAAGTCCACAAGTCTTAACGTTGTCCTGTTTGGATACCCATGGATTAAATCAAGGGCATGAATTTTTAAAGGCTGCCACCTCAAGGTATTAACTTAACCAAATTGAATATTCCCTTTCTCCTTCTTTCTCCCTCATCTGAGCCATAAATCAAAGAGCATCCACAACAGGGAACCTCAAACTACAATAACCCCCGTGGAGTCCTGGTGCCAACATGCGCCGCTATGCTGTGCTCATTCCAAAAGCGCACTGGGGAACCCTGTATGCAAGGGCCAAGACGTCTTCGTGGGCCCACTGAGCGTCCCGGCCCACCCACCATCCTGACTGCACCGCAGCCAGCCGAGGAGATAAATTACTCCTTGGAGTAAACGCCAGGAGATGAAGAAGCAAGATGGAGTGACATCTCCAATTTATTTCCCTGCCAGCAGCCCTTTTTAACACAGACTAATGCAATTCCACCAGCCGACATAATCATAATAAAAGAGAAACAAGCTCTTTCATATGGGTTTATTACACCAATGGTTATGATGCCCGGAGCCATGCGGCGCAGGGAATGGAAAGCAGAGAAGAAAGAGAGAGGGAGGGAAGGAGGGAGGAGAGAAAGAGAGAGAAAGAGAGAGAAAGAGGGAGGGAGAGAGAGAAAGAAATGCTGTGGTCCAGAGATTTTGCAGACGGCCTCAATGGATTCCAAGAGGTCAGCTGTCTGGGCCAAATCCGAGCTGGACCGCTGGAGGAAAAGCTGATTTTATTTGCTTTACAGCCTTTTTATGCCGTGGCTCCATCCAACTCGAATAATGTGGCACAGGGCAGCTGGCCAAAAAACAGTCAAATTGAAACAACCATCTGCAGGGTGGCAATGTAAGGCAATATACGGAGTGTCCTCCACTTACGGCTATTATATTCACCAAGGTGGAACGGCTATGTTGTTGTTATCCTTTTCTTCTACCTTCTCTTAGTAGCCCTATTATTATTATTATTATTACTCTGTTGGTTTTTATGTACAGTATATTGAGGGCTTCTGCACCAGGGATAAATTTCATGTTTGTCTAATCACATTTGGCCAGTAAAGAATATTTTGCTCTGTTCTGTTCTATATATACTATTCTATTCTATACTATTCATTCTATATTCTATTCGTTCTATATTCTATATTTTATTCTATTCTATTTTCTGTTCTTTTCTATTCTATTGTGTTCTGTTCTGTTCTATTCTACCTATTCTATTCTATATTATATATACCGTGCTATTCTACTCTATATTTTATATTCTGTCGTATCGGCCGATACGCACAAAAGACGCGAGGCAGTGACTTTGTTCAGCTCATTTATTTAGGGTTTAAAAATCTGCCGCCGGCTGGGTATGCTGCGGCTTATATGGATCTGGCGCCGGGCGCCGCGGCCAATGACAGCCGTCCGAACGGCCAATCAGTGCCGCGCGCTCGACCAATCCGGTTGCTGCGCGCTCATCCAATCAGGGCTGCAGGATTTTGAGAATGTTAATGTCCATACAGAACATATTCCATATACTGTTCTATTCACTGTGCCGCTGTGACACAGTGGTTAGACTGCAGTACCTCAGGCTACTTCTGCTGACTGCTGTCTGCCTGCAGTTTGGCAGTTTGGGTCTCACCGGCTCATGGTTAATACTGAGATTCTAAGCAGCTCAAGATTGACTTCCATCCTTCCCATGTCAGTAAAATGAGGATCCAGATTGTTGGGGGCAAGAGGTTGACTCTGTAAACTGCTTAGAGAGGGCAGAAAAGCACTGTGAAGAGCAGGGGTTGGATTCAAATTGCTTAACAACCAGTTCTGTGGACATGGCCTAATTTGTGGGTGCGGCTTGGTGGTCATGTGATTGGGTGGTCGTGGCTTGCTGACTGGGTATGGCTTGGTGGTTACATGACCAGCTAGGCATGGCTTGTATGTAAATATTGAATTTATATTGGGCTTGGGAGGATACGTGAACACAGATAACCAAAGTCAACACAAGATAAACTCATGTTTGTTCCCAGCAGATGCCGTGCTCAGTTTGCATCTCTTTTAAACTTTCATTCCCAGGTGTGGCTAAGGAAGGGAATTAGGGCCCCTTCCTCCCCCATAAGCCACGCAACACACATTGCTCCCTTCCCCATTCCTCCCTGTGTGCCCTAGGATGAAGAGGGGGTTGAGCCTGGGTCTTCCTCTGAACTCCCCTCTCCACTGTTCTACCTCTCTCCTGCTCTGCCCAGCCAGACTTTGCCCTTCCCCAGCCTCCTCCACAGCCAACGGAGCCACTCTCCCGCTCCCTGTCAGCTGTTTGTCTTCCTCCTCGATTCAAACTCCGACAGGGGCATGACAGAGTCGTGCCCGATTTCATGACCTCTTTTGCCACAGCCAGTAAGTGAATTTGACTTCCTCCATTGTCTTTGCTTGTTGGAAGCCAGCTGGGAAGGTAACAAATGGTGATCACATAAACTTGGGATGCTGCAATCATCATCTATAATACATGCCAGTTGCCGGACACCCAGGTTATGGTCACATGACTGTAAGGACTGCGTGACAGTGGAAAATATGAGGATGGGTCAGAAACCACCTTTTTCAGTGCCGTTGAAATGTTGAACATTTGCTAAACAAATGGTCATAAGTCAAGGACTATCTCTGCAATCTGTAACCATCATCAATGGACAATCCCGCTTGTATTCTTACCCCCTGGTTTTTCAATCTCGTCAAAATTGCAATCCCTTTTGCAAATTTCATCTGGAAAAATACTGTTAATCTATATATATATAAAAGCGAAATGCCCCTCACGCGTCATCACAAAATCTCCAGAACCGTAAAGCCTACAAACTTGACATTTGGCACATCTGTTCCTCTTGGCTTCTAGGTGCTCACTAAGAAAGGATTTTTCAAAATGACCATCAGAGAGTATTTCCTATATTATTAACACGCTCTGATGCTAAGGAGTTCTACTCCCCCTCCCCACCTGAAAAGAAATCTCTTCCAAATGCAAAACACAAGCAGAGGAGAGGAGTTTCGGTTTCAGTTTTATTTTCACAGCAGCAAGCAGCTTTAGTACAGAACAGTTGAGCTAAGCCACACCCAGGCTCCTTGCTGTCTCCTTCTTGCTCACACAACAAATACTGTTTTGGTTTCCAAACAGCCCTCAACTCTCTCACACCCTAACAGGAACGCTAGCCAGATGAATACCGACGGATGCTGGCAGGCAGAGACAGAATTTTTCCCCTCCTTATTTTCCTCCCCCAAAACTAAGCCCGACCCAATAGTCTCCTAGTCAAGCACAGGTATGGAGCTAGTATTATTAACATTATAAGTTTGCTAATATTATCAAGAAATTATAATAATAAGTCAAAAATAAGGACAGGCCAAGATGAATTCTCGATAATTCTCCAGACACTACCAAACATCTTTCTTATAGCCCAGACAGGGCTCTTCAATCAACTCCTCAATCTATTTTGTGGTCTCCCAGCCAGAAAACAATCAGGCCTGACCTTGCTTAGCTTTTCAAGTTCACCCAAGATGGTTTACCTGAACTGTTCCAGTCTTTAAAGCTGTTTTTTTTTCCCCCCCTCTACGAGGTCAGTTTTTCATCGAGAACGATTTCACAGTTCTTAAGGACAACTCAGCAATAAAAGGCGCCATACAGGTTTCCAGGTTGTTAGTTCTATTTTTATTATTAAAAAAAAAAATAGTGCCTCTGCCAGCTAAAATACCCCACCCACCACGATATAGAAAAGAATCTAGAAAGAGCGCAGAGAAGAACAGCAAGGATGATTAGGGGACTGGAGGCTGGAACTGGGTATGTCTAGTTTTAATGAAAAGAAGAAACCAGGGGAGACATGATAGCGGTCTTCCGATATCTCAGGAGCTGCCACAAAGAGGAAGGGGGTCAAGCTATTCTCCAAAGGACTCGAAGGCAGGAAAAAGAAGCAATAAGGATGGAAACTGTTAGGGATATACCCTAGCAAGATCTGCAGGGCAGTCAGGCAGGCAGGCAAAATATGTGAGATAAGTGTTGTGTAGCTTACACTCAGTAAAAGCAGATACAAGTGCTAATTAAATAGTTTTATTCCAGCAAGAGTTAAAGCATAGTCAAAAACAGTCCATATATCATTCACTTAGTTCAGTCCGTCCAGGGAGTATTCATTTGCAAATTCCAGTGTCGAAAAAGAGAGGTCAGTACACTTACAAATATCAGTCCGGTGATTTATCTCCTCGCAGTAGAGAGATACGAAGAACTCAAAAACTCCTCTCTTCTTATCAGCAATTCTTCAGTAGGGAAATACGCAGCTAACAAACCATCAACGTAGTAAATTGTCAGTAATTGCCAGCAAACCGTCAGCGTCTCGTCAGCAATCAATCAGTTTGTCTTGCTCCCTCTTATGGTGGTTTCACACCACACCCAAAAATACATGCTTTGCAGTTAAAGTGACACACACTTAAACTAACAATCATAGCTTATATATATTATTTTACCCAAACTACGTTAGGTGACCTATGTTATACCTAACAGAAACTAATCCAGGAGAGAAGCAACCTAGAACTAAGGAGGAATTTCCTGACTGAGAGAACCATTAATCAGTGGAACAACTTGCCTCCAGAAGTTGTAAAATGCTCCAACACTGGAGGCTTTTAAAGAAGAGACTGGACAAACATTTGTCTGAAATGGTATTCCTGCTTGAGCAGAGGGTTGGACTAGAAGACCTCTAAGGTCCCTTCCAACTCTGTTATTCTAAGCGACTTTTTTAAAAAAAGCTGCTTCAATGAGACACCTTATTAAAGCTGCCACATCTTTAATGTGTAGGTAGTCGTCCAATTACAAACCCAACTTGGATTTCTGTTGCTAAATTACCCGTTTCGGATCTTTTCTGCCACCGTGGTTAAATAAATCATGGCAGTTGTGCATAATCCCAAGTCTTCTAATACAGGTAGTCCTTGATCGACGGCTGTAATCGAGCCCCCAAATGTCTGTTGTTAAGCGAGACTTTGGTTTAAGTGAGTTTTGCCCCATTTCGCGACCTTTCTGGCCACTGTTGTTGAGTGAATTGCTGTGTCAGGAAGCCAGCAGTTACCACCATTTAAAATCAAGAGTCTCGAGCCCAACTTCCAAAACTTCAAAAGGATTTATTGGGAGTTAACATGTCCGGCACTGCCTGGGTGTAGCTGACTCTGAGGCACATCATTCCTTGTCACTCTTGACCTTGGTTTTCCCTCCCACCGCTCTGGGTGTATCGTAATTCATATCCTCCAATGGGACACCTCCATAGCCCAGAGTCATCAATCATGCTCTCCAGTTAGAATTTTGCACGGCAGAAACTTCAGTCACCTAGTTACTATCTTTGAAAACATTTACGGAATGCACTTTAGGTTTCCAAGCTGCTGTACTGCTTCCCCCTGCCTTTCAGTTGGCAACTCTAAAAAGACCATAGAAATATATTTTATGAGTTGACACGCTGCACATGTTAAATTTGTAACGCAGTTGTTAAGTGAAGCTGGCTTCCCCATTGGCTTTGCTGGGCAGAAGGAGGGGATCAGGGGTGGTATTTTACCGGTTTGGTCTGGTTTGGCTGAACCGGTAGTAAAAAAATTGCTCCTGGTTCAGCTGAACCAGTATTTCTGACGATCAGCTGTGCTGTGTGATTTAGACCAGTTAGAAAGCAGGAAATGGTATGCCTCACCTGAATCCACAGGTGAGCAATCACAATTCTGAAGTTCCAAAAATATAAGCAACTAAAAACAAACCCCAACCAAGATAACTGCTGAAGTTTTTCCAGTCCTCAGCAGTAATTCCGATATCTGTTTGGCAAACCTGAAGTGCCTATAAATCACAATGCCTCAGAGAATCTTCACAAGACTTTCGTTCTAACAAGACACTTCGCTTCTGGCAAATTTCTCAAGCCAATCCGTTTCCTTTTATCCCCTAAAGGGGGCGTGTTAGTCTCATTAATCATTGGCTTGATGCTTCTTTCCCAATTGAGATTGACGTCTCAATCTCCGTCTATTTCTCACGTCAAGCCAGGATCCCTCAAACCCCTCCTCCTCCGCACTTGAAACCTCTCGCATGTTTTCCTTCCTTATCTGTTCCCGGCTGCTGTATAATCAGAGAGGGAGATTCGGGGGAGGTCACCTCCAATAAATCAGGTTCGTCTCTCATAGCTAAGTCCACTTCCTCATCCTGGCTGCCCTCAGAATCACTCAGCAATGCAGGCTCAAATTTCCCTGCCAGATCCTCTTCGCTCGAGCTCACATCTGCCAACGGAACAGATTCCAATCCCGGAGTCACAACAGGAAATCATTGGATTTCTTGCTTTCTAGCTCATCTAAATCATGGGGCACAGCTGATTCCTCTCCCCTCGCTGTTGTATTTACCTTGCCAAGAGGCTTCATTGAGGCCCAGGAGGCAAAAAACGGGACATGGGAGGGTGCTGCGAAAGGAGGGGGGGACCACATAGACATGCCCACCCAGTCACATGACCTCCTGGCCATGCCCACCTGGCCATGCCCACAGAACCAGTAGTAAAAAAAATTTGAATCCCACCACCAGAGTGGATTACATGACCCCCCCCAGGACACTGCAATGGTCATAAATAAGAGTCCATTACCAACTGTCAGAATTTTTATCACGTGGAGAGTTCCGGTTTGCAGGGCTTCGGCGACAGACAGGAATCACGCGCGGTTTCTGCCTGGGCTTGCCGCTGGAGCGCGACCCTGGGGACCCTGGGGATGCCGCAATGGTCATGAGCATGAAAAATGGTCACAAGTCACTTTTTTCCAATGTTGTTGTCCCTTCGAACTGTGATTAAATGAATTGTTGTAAGTCCAAGACTTCCTGTACCTTGTCTGAATTTTAGAGGATGTTGTCAGGGCTCCGACGAATCCACCCCCCATTCAAATCATAAGTCTCTAGCCACATCTCTCAGAGTAAAAAAAAAAAAAGTTTTGTTTGGAATGGCCATGTTGGCATTAGCTGAGTACAGCTGACAATAAAATACATCATTCATTTCCCCCTTGACCCTGGATGTATATTCTCCAATGGGACACATCCATTGCCAAGAGTCAGTGTCATGCCTCTAGTGGAGATTGACTCTGAGGGAGAGGAGGAACAGCTGACAGGGAGTGGAAGTGGGGCTCTGGAGGTTGTGGAGGAGGCTGGGGAAGGGCAGAGGCCGGCTGAGCAGTCAGAGGAGGACCCAAGCCCATTCCCTCTCCATCCTAGGGCATGAGGGGAGGAGAGGATAAGGGAGAGAGGTGGTCTCCTCGGGAGGAGAGGGCCTTGATCCTCTTCATGGGCTGCAGCTGTGACAACTGAATAAGAAGACAGACATGCGTATGGGCGAGTGCTGGAAACAAAGCGTGTAAATATCGCTAGTTTATGGTTCCTCTCTTGAGTTTGGCATCCTTCCCAGTGTGTGTTATCTGTGGACGTCCTCCAGCCCTTATCTTGCCTGGTTTGCGTTGCTTTTTTTTCCCCTTCTTCTTGTAACTGTTTGTGTGGGAGTTTTTTGTCCTCCGACAAGAATAGCCAAGAATATTCGGAACTTGGAGGCAAAGAGAAGGAATAAAAGGGGCTTCACCTGTTTTCTGTGACTGTGTTTGTTTTGTATCCGACCCTGGGTCATCACAGTCATCAATCATGCTCTCCAGTAATATCATTGCACGCAGACAACTTTGGGCTGCCAAGGCGATTATCTAAGGCATTTTTGGAATGCGCCGCTTTCCCCCACTTCCTTTCTGATGGCAACGAAAACGACCAAAGGGGTATTTTCTTTTTAGTTGACAGATGTACAGTCTGAACAACTCAATTTTCAGCTGGATTCCTCACTATGAGATCTCATTTTCTCCCCCACCTGCCTAGGCAGCATAAAATGCAGAAAATATTAAAACAGAAGGAATCTAATGATTGATAATGTGCCCTGCTAGTTCATATTATCCTCTTCGCTTCTCTAGTTTATTAATAGAACAACTACGACTATTGTTAAATATTTAGGCCACCTCTCAGAGAGAGAAAAATGTCTTTTTTAGGACAGCATCCAAGGTTGATTCAATCATCAATTTTCACAGCTCTACTGTCTGGCATTGCTATTTCATGATATCATGGCTGTGTTTTTTATAAGGTTTAATTACATTGTTTTCGCCTGCATTATTTAAAGGGAAGAGAAATCCACCTGCCGCTGATTCGCCCAAAGGTGAATCACAGAAGATGGCTTTATCAGCTGCTAAAAACTCTTCAACACGCGAATCCTCAATTTACGACCAGTTGCTTAGCGACTGGACATTACAACGGATATGTAAAAAAATGCGGATTTGCAACCCGGATCCGAAGTTCCCCAAAGTCGAAGTCGTCCCCCCACTTCTGTGGTCACATAACTCCACTTTGGGGTCTTGGCAACATGGCAATTCTAGGTTTTTGGCAAAACCGTATCGATCGGTTCACCTCAGGGATGGAATTCTACCGGTTCAGACCGGTTCGGGCGAACCGGATGTTAAATTTGCATCTGGTTCACCAAACCGGTATTGAACTGACCGGCTGGTTCAACCCACCCCCCTCACCCTCCACACGGCCCATTTTCGATGCAGGTTAAGTGTAGGGTCAGCGTGGGAAAATCGGGCCTTCTGGAAGTACCGGAAGTACGGAAGCGTGCCTGTTTTCTGGCTCTGGAGGCTTTCCAGAGGCCATTTTAGCTCTCCCAGAGGCCTGAGGGAAGCCTCCGGACTCTGGGGAAGACAAAAAACGGCCCTCCTGGAAGTTCTGGTAGGCCACGCCCACCATGGCCACGCCCACCCAGCAACTGGGTAGCGAACAAGTTGGAATTTTTGAATCCCACCCCTGGTTCACTTAGTGGTGGTGGAGTTCGCTGGACGACTGCACTGTTCGCTTTAGGACCGCTGGTCTTTGTTTAAGAATCTCTGCAAAAAAACGGGGAATAAAAATCAAGTCGGTTGCTGGACTGATCTGCTTTATGACTGTTGTGACTTACATCGGTAATGGGCAGGCTCCGCTATGGTCAAAAGTCGAGGACTAGATGTGGCTTACTTGAAACTATGGAGGCAACCCCCTCCTTCTGCAGCGTTTCAACATCCCTGTTTATTTATTTTATATTTTTCTTTCCTATTTCTTAATCACCCACCTCTCCCCAATGAGAGGGACTCTTTGCAATACGATCAATAAAAGCTAATGTTAAAATCAGAATGAATGTAAGATTAAACCAGTTTTAAAATATAAAAAATTTTAAAATTTAAAAACAAATACACATCCTAGGCAGGTGGTCCTCGACTTACGCCTACCATGAGCCATTTCCGTTGCTAAGCAAGGCAGTGATTAAGTGAATTTTATTAAAGCGACGACGTCCTTTTCCTGACACTGTGCGAAAAAAACCTAAGAAAAGACAAGGCTGCTTTAAAAAGCTGCTGCGTTCATAACCCCACATCTTTTAAAGACAGTCAGTTCCTCGGCTTACAAAATTCCTATGGTTAAGCGAGGCATTGGCTCTGTGAATTTCTGTCCCGTTTCACGACCTTCTTTGCCTCCGTTGTTTAGTGAATTGCGGCAGCTGAGAAGTTAGTCACCCGGTTGTTAAGCGAATCTGGAGTTCCCTGTTGACTTGGCTCTTTGGAAGTCCGCCAAAGGGGATCATGTAACCCAGGGACACTGCAACCGTCATAAATACGAGGCAATTGCCAAACATCTGGGGGTTTTTGGGGGGGATGGAAATATTTTATTCACATGTTTTCCTTTTTTAAAAAAAATATTTATTTTTTTGTTTTAATTATAAGAGTACAACACAGTGCAGCTGTTCTGGACTTACAACTGTTATACATATATAAATGTTACTTCACCAGTTGCAATCCTCTTGTTTGATACATTGTTTACTAATTATTCTAATCATCATAGCTACTTGTGATGACCCGGAGTCTAACACAAACATAACAAAATCCATAACTTAAATAAATGTCCATTAATGACTCCAACTTGGCTCCACTGTTCAATAATTTTCAGTTGGAAATTAAACTTATTCAGAAAGTCTTCAAAAGAAAGCAATACAGTCCGAACTCAATGAGCAGATAAAGGTGAAATAAAAAACCAAAACAAACTACAATGAAGGAATTTCCACAACAGACCAGGATAACTAATTACCAACTTCAAGGAGATAAGAAGACACAGTCTGTAGGAAGAACGCCAACCAAGATAACTTCATCCCAAAATAAAACACGCTTTGCTTCTAGCAATGCTGTATTTAAACCGTCTCTCTTATATGCTATTCTCCACAGCTGCAACCAAAGAGGGGGATCATGGCCGCTTCCTCTCTCATAAGCCAAGTTGTTTCCTTCTCTGTTCTTCCCTGCGTGTCCTAGATTGAAGAGGGGATGGGCCTGGTTCTTCCTCTGGCTACCCAGCAGGCCTCTGCCCTTCCCCAGCCTCCTCCACAAACCTCCGTGGCCACACCTCCACTCCCTGTCGGCTGTTCCTCCTCTTCCTCAGAGTCCGACTCTAACAAGGGCATGACAGCTACTTATGTTCCGACCTTGCCTTCTATGCAACCACTGATAGAATTTATTCTACGTTTCATAGTACTCAGATTCCCCCTTGTTTTTTTTTTATTCTGGGGTTAACCTGCCCGATTCAGCACAGGCCATACTTTTCCTTATTATCTCTATTTCTGGCGGTATGCTTTCCTTCTTCCAGTATTGCACATATATTATTCTAGCCGCCATCAACACATGTACTATTAGATACATTAAATCTTTCCTATATCCTTCTGGTATTATTCCTAGGAGAAAAAATTCTGGCTTTCCCACTCATGTCTGGATCAGTCTCCAATAATTTTTTTGCAGCGTTGCAGATCCACCACATGTGAAAAAAATGTGCCTGATACATCTTTGCACTGTCCAACAATTTGGAGATAGACAAACATCTGAATTTTGATCACAAGAATGCTGAAGAGGTCGTGTGCTGACCCGGGGCGTGGCGCAAAGGCAACACAGTCACATAAGTAAGAAAAGTCCCTTTAATACCTCCAACTTTGCCCTCCAATGTCCAGTTACCTTCAGCTGGAGAAAAAAACTCTCCCAAGAACAGTCTTTAAGTGGAGGAAATTCAGTCCAATAATGAAGTACATTTAAAATGTAAATAAAAATCCACACAAACCATACTGCAGTAACTAACTTGACAGGGCAGGAGAAGGAATTCCAGACTTGAAAGGCCAACAAAACACACACTGTTGGGAAGTCACCAGGAACCCAGATAAGCCTCAACAATAACAGATAACTCACTATTTGCTTCAAACAAGTTGCTGTGCACAACCTCCCTTTTTAAACACTGTGTTCCCAGCTGTAGCTAATGAAGGGAATCAGGGCCCTTTCCTCTCCCATAAGGCACGCAACTCATGTTGCTCCCTTCTCTGTTCCTCCCTGCGTGCCCTAGGATGAAGAGGGGGTGGGCCTGGATTCCCTCTCCCTTGTTCTACCTCTTCCCTGCTCTGCCCAGCCAGACTGTGCCCTTCCACAGTTTCTTCCACAGCCAACGGAGCCACACTCCCACTCCTTGTCAGCTGCTCAGCCTCCCCCTCAGAATCAGATTCCGACAGGGGCATGACAGGTCATAACTGTCTATGGATCACTTTTTTCAGCACCGTTGTAACTTTTAACGGTCACTAAATGAACCGTTGTACATTGAGAACTACCTATAATAACCATTGTAATAATCTCATGACAGGTATCAGGCTGGTCCCTTCCTTGTTGGTATTTTGAATACAGAGCTGTGTCGATAAGCTTTTCCCTCGCTTAACAGCCCAATCTTTCACTTGTGTTTTTATTGCGTTCCTCTTTTAGGATGCCATTCCTACTGTTCTTACCGTTAAGTTAGTTTTTAATTAATTTTTATGTTCCGCCTAAGCCACCGAGAACCTTTCCTGATTGCAGCGGGATAGAATTGTGCAAAATAAATAAATGCATAAATACACTTTGCCCAATGCTGTTCAAAGATAAGAGGTAATGGGAACTTAAATTGCAATAGACTCGGCGTGGAGGCATCTCATCTTGAGTTGGGAGGTTGCAATCATGTTGCCTCCCTTATAAGCACAAGCATCTGAAGAAAAGAAGGCATCCTCTGTTGAACACCAAAGCGAAATTGTGGCGGCCGGAAAAACACCCTTCTCAGGTGAAGAGGCTCCCCAAGATCACGGAGCAGACTCCTCGTCCCGATAAAACCCCTTTTATTTAGGTTAAAGTGAATTCCTCTCCAGCAAAGTCCCGGCCAACAGACTTTCAAGAGATTCCACAATTACAGACCTTTATCAGGCTTGGAGAGTTGCCAGGCCGATATCTTCCAAATGCCACTCTGTAGCAGCAATTACTTGGCAAGAAGTCAGGAGCAGATCTTCACTCTAATGAATTGAACTAATTGTCTCCTGCAAACACCACTCCCCTTTCGCTCCTCTTTTATTCCCTATGGGAGGGGGCCATTCACCGTCCACCTGAGCCTTTACTCCCGAGTCGACCCTTGTTCTTTAGCTGTTCCCTTCTCCTGGCAGCTCTGTGCATGCGCACACAGGGAACAGGCTCCAGCTGTTCTTCTGCCCCACTGATCTCCGACTCTGAAGGCTGCTGGTTCTCCACTAAGACTCCGAGATCCCTCTCACAGTTCTTGCTGTTAAATTGGTTTCACCCAATTTATATGTGTACTTTGGATTTTTCTTGCCTAAGTGCAAGATTTTACTTTTCTCATATTGAATTTCATTACTGTGATGGTTGTGAGTGCGAGAATTGGTCATAAATCGTATTTTTAGTGCCTTTGTAACTTCAAATGTTTGCTAAATGAACGGTTGTAAGTCAAGAACTAACTGTATTGTATTGTTATAAAGTCTAAGTGATACATTATATTATTATATTATTTGAATGGAGTGATATTTATTCAGCATTGACTAGAGATTCCTAACACACTAACGTGGAGATAACTTCAACCTTTAGAGATAAAGAGAAGTTTACGTCAATATTAAGTAAGATTTCTGAAAGGTCAACTGTGGATAAGCAGAAAAACGTTTTAAATTTTGCATCCAGTGTTAAAAGCGGCATTAATAAACAGCATCAAAGCACTTCAAATGATCTGTTTTACAAGAAAGGTTTTTGTCGTAAGCTTCATATTTAATACCAAGATCTTCATCTTATTGTATCATTTTTGTAGATATTATAGATTACATCAGTGGAATACAAAATAGATAAGTCCTGGGAATTGATAGATTTATCAAACCTCTGCTTGAAAGATTGGGAGAAAGAGCAGAAAAGGTTCAAAAAATGCCCCAATTAGAAATCAGTGAAGCATCAAATAGTGATTTTAGAACAGTTTTGGCCCTAAAAGCTAATGAGGAAATGAGTTTTGGTGTGGGCTTAAGAAAACGTAATCAAGTTAAATACTCTCTATTTTCCCCACTCTTTCAGCCATTCCAAACAGGCTGGGATATATAAGCAAATGTTGTGTAAATCTTGTCTCATCGTTTTGAGGGGCACCTATCCCTTTTTTTAGGACAACGCATGAACGGGGATCTCAAAGGAACATCGGGCCAGAGTGGTGTTTCGAACTTTGGCAAGCTTAAGATGGGTGGTCTTCAACTCCCAGAACCCCCCCAGATAGCATACTTTATTGGACTTCAACTCCCAGAATTCCCCAATCAGCATGCTTGAAGATGGGTGGACTTCAATTCCCAGAATTCCACAGCTATCATGTCTTAATATAGGCAGATTTCAACTCCCAGAATTCCCCAACCAGAACGCTTTAAGATGGGGGACTTCCACCCCCAGAATTCCCTCAGCCAGCAGGCTATAGGATGGCTGGACTTCCAACTCCCAGAATTCCCCAACCAGAATGCTTTAAGATGGGTGGGTTTCATTCTCCAGCTATCATGTCTTAATACAGGCAGACTTCAATTCCCAGAATTCCCCAGCCAGCACGCTTTAAGAAGGGTGGACTTCCACTCCCAGAATTCCCTCAGCCAGCAGGCTATAGGATGGGTGGACTTCCAACTCCCAGAATTCC
>NW_020769443.1:831646-841756 GCF_900518735.1 Pseudonaja textilis | reverse complement strand
CTCTCTCTCGTCTCCTTCTGTCTCCCCCTCTCTTTCTCTCTCTCTCTCTCTCTCTCTCTCGTCTCCTTCTCTCTGTCTCCCCCTCTCTTTCTCTCTCTCTTCTCCTTCTGTCTCCCCCTCTCTCTTTCTCTCTCTCTTTCTCTCTCTCTCTTTCTCTCTCTCTCTCTCATCTCCTTCTGTCTCCCCCTCTCTCTCTCTCTCTCTCTCTCTCTCGTCTCCTTCTCTCTGTCTCCCCCCTCTTTCTCTCTCTCTTCTCCTTCTGTCTCCCCCTCTCTTTCTCTCTCTCTCTCTCTCTCTCTCTCTCTCATCTCCTTCTCTCTGTCTCCACCTCTCTCTCTCTCTCTCTCGTTCTCTCCAATCTCTATTCCAACACTCGAGATGGCTTCAGTCGTTAAGAGAGAGAAATAGAAAAAAAATTTAAAAATCCAAAATAACATTTAGAGGTGGTCCTCGACTTATGATCGTCTCTTTAAAGACCATTTGAAATCACGATGACACTGAAAAAGGTGACTTATGGCTGGTCCTCACACTTAACCACCTTTGCGGTGTCCCGCAGTTGTGTAAACAAAATTCAGGCGCTTGGCAACGGAAAGATAGTCCTCGACTTAATGACCGCGATGGAGCCCAAAATTTCTGTCGCTAAAGGGAGACATTGGTCAAGTGAGTTTTACCCCATTTTATGACTTTTCTTGCTACCGATGTTAAGGGAATCACCATTGATTTATTTACTTTCATATTTATATTGTATTCATATTTCATATTTCTTACCCGCCCAATCCATCTCCCTCAGGGACGGGCTCCATGGCAATGGTATCTAACAAAATGGAATTTAGTGTAGAGAAAAGGAAAGTCCTACACTTAGGCAAGAAAAACCCAAAGGACACATATAGACTGGGTGAAACCAGGCTCAATAGCAGGAACTGTGAGAGGGATCTTGGTGTCTTAGTGGACAACCAGCTAAATAGGAGCCAGCCATATGCAGCAGCAGCCAAAAAAGCTAATGCAATCCTAAACTGCATTAACAGAGGGATACAATCGAGATCAAGGGAGGGACTAATACCACTCTATAAAGCCTTAGTAAGACCACACCTAGAGTCCTGCATCCAGTTTTGGTCAACACATTATAAAAAAGATGTTGAGACCCTAGCAAAGAGTGCAGAGAAGAGCAACCAGGATGATTAGGGGACTGGAGACGAAAATGTATGAAGAACGGTTGCAGGAACTGGGCCAGGCTAGTCTAGGGAAGAGAAGGACCAGGGGAGACAGGAGAGCGGCCTTCCAGTATTTGAGGGGCTGCCACAGAGAGGAGGAGGGGGTCAAGCTATTTTCCAAGGCACCTGAAGTCCAGACAAGGAACAATGGATGGAAACTGAACAAGTAGAGATTCAACGTGGAAATAAGGTGGAATTTCTGACAGGGAGAACAATCAACCCATGGAACAGAAGTTGCCTTTGGAAATTGTGGGAGCCTCATCATTGGAGGCTTTCAAGAAGAGACTGGACTGCCATTTGTCCGAAATGGTGTAAGGTCTCCCGCTTGGGCAGGGGGGGTTGGACTAGATGACCTACAAGGTCCCTTCCAACTTAACCGATTATCTGTTAAATCTGCTTTAAAAAGTTAGTAAATTGGGAGCGCAGCTACTAAACAACCACATCGTTTAAGCGATGGGTGTTCCGGTCCCAATTGTGGTCGTAACGTCGAGGACGATCTCTAAATACTAGCCAATCTGTCGTTTTGAGCACTCAGGGGCTTTTTCTTCCAACGTCACCCCAGCCAGAAGGAAGCAAGGGAGGCTCCAGCCCTGCTCGGTTCGGCGCTTCCATGCTCCGTGTGTTGGCGTGTCAAAACGTTGTCGCCCTGCAGATGGGCTGCGAAAGCCGACAGATGGCCTGGGACAAACTCGGGAGCCAAAGGGAAACCACAGCTTGCTTGCTTGGACCGGTTAGCCAGGCAAACTGGGAGGTGATAATCATGTTGTCGGTTTGAGCGCCGAGCTTGGCGCATTGGCTGCTGCTGATGTTTCATCCCCGTTTGAGGAGGGGTTGTCCGCGCGCTTTTGGATCGTGTTCGTCTGGAGCTGCACTGGCCTTTTTAAGTACTTTTTCTGAGTTCCTGGTTTGATTCGGGGTGGTGCGATGGCGAGTGTGAATAGTTGAGAGTAGGTTTAACTTAAACAGTCACACAACCAGGGGGGTGGGCTGCTGGGGATTTGTAGGGGTTCAGGAAAACCCCACAAATCCCACCCCTGGCTGGCCTCACCCACTCCGCCCCCTCCTCTCCCCCAGAAGTCCCCTCGCGGGCTGTTTTGGATGCAGGGACGTGCAGGGTCTGTGCACGGAGGATCAGGAAGGGCGAAAAACAGGCCTCCCGGAAGTTCAGGAAGACTGGAAATGGGCCTGTTTACGGCTTCCGGAGGGCCTCCGGAGCTGTTCTGACCAAGGCTTCCGAAACCGTACTTATGCACGCGCTTATTTTAAAATCAAGTCTTGTTTTATTGCAACGCTGGGAATTATTTTCATTCCCAGCTGGTAATGAAACTCAAACAGTCCCTCGAGATAAGCACCCACCTTTCTTTCCTTGTGAAGTGCTGCCGAGAACAGAAGTGTCCGATCAACTAGGAAAAAAAAACCAACCAAAGTACACAGAGTTTCACAGATGAATCTGAACCGAACAACTTTGCTTCCTGCAAAGGTTTCTGCACCTTTGCCTGTCCTTTTATACCTTAGGGGAGGGGCAATCACATCCCAGCCTTACTCCCAAGTTGCCCCCTTTTGTTTCAGATCCTCTTGCCTTCTAGCAGCTCTGCGCATGCACGCACTGGGAACAGCCTCCCCTTGTTCCTCCGCCTCGCTGCTACCAGACTCCGGAGGCTCCCGAGTCAGCACCCCACTCCCAAATGGTCCTGGCCCCATTTCTGCATCGGATGCAGGGCCCTCATCTGAGTCCTCCCCAGACTCCCAGACTGGTCCTCATTCTTCCCCACTGTCCGTTTCCACTGCCGTCTGCACAGGCTGCCGGTGAACCACAACAGGAGTCCAGGAAGGACAAAAGCCCTCCCCCCACCACCGGCTGTGGTGCAGGAGGCTGACTAGGCCACGCCCACCATGGCCACGCCCACCCAGCAACTGGGCAGAGAACCCATTGCTACAATTTTTGAAGCCTACCCCTGCACACAACCCCAAATCAGACCAGGAACTCAAGAGCGCTGGCCTTTCAATACCGTTTTTTATGTGATGCAAATTAAGTGGGGATGTTGTTTGTTCGGCTACTTCTCTGAGTCGTGGTTTGCCTTGTCAGACAAACAACACCCACACTAATTTGCATCACATTAAAAAAAAAAAAGAAAGGTATTGAAAAGCCAGCGCCCCGACAGACGACCCCAATTCAACGCGCACGGATGATGTCTCCTCGAATGGTGACAGAACGTTTGCAACCAAACTGCCAACTTCAGAGCTCAGACCAACTACCAACCTGAGCTACTTATACTCAAATACTTTTCAACGGTCGTAAGTCACCCTTCCCAATGCCGTTGTAACTTTGAACGGGTTCCTAGACGAATGGTGGTAAGTTGAGGACATACCTGTGCACCGATCTCGCTTAAGAACAGAGACATAAATCCATGAGTCTGCAGTCAAGAGGTAACACACTAGGGATGTCTTGAAATTTATTTATTTGACGAACTGCCATGAGGAAAAAGGCGGACTTGGAAAATACCGTTTCCCCGAAAATACAACCTACCCTGAAAGTAAGTCCTAGTTTGATTGTTACACATGTGCCTAATATAAGCCCTACCCCCAAAATAAGCCCTAATTAAGATCCTGCCCACTCCAGAGTAGACGGGTAAAAATTAAGCTAGGGTGAGGATGGGGATGTTGGAGCGGTCCAACTGCTTACCTGTGGACAGTTGTAGCCAGGCCTGGCACACCCCGACACCTGCCTTGCCAGCCCATTTCTTCTGCAGACAGCAAGACTCTCCTAAAGGCCTCTGGAGCTGATAACAAAGCTCTGGATCGATCCAGAGCTCTGTTATCAGCTGCACGGGCCTTCAGAAAAGCCTTGCCGGCTGCAGAAATTCCTGAAGGCCTCTAACCGCGAAAAGGAGGCCGGGGGCGACGCACTTAAGTGAGGTGAGTCAGTGGACGACATCCTCCAAAAATAAGACCTGATGCCTTTTCTGGCGGCAAAAAATATAATACAGGGTCTTATTTTCAGGGAAACACAATTGTAACATTGTGGGGATTCACCCCGTGTGTCCACCAGTCTGGACAGGACCGTCTTCTTCTGAATAACCACTGTTAACCTGTCAGAATTTTCCTGTCAGGGTAAATTCTGGCCTCTTCTGTTTCAGGTCCATTAAAGAAATGTTCCTCCATTGCAGTCATTTGAAGACGAGTGGACTTCAATTCCCAGAATTCTTTGAGTTGAAATCTGCACTAACAGTTGCTGGGATTGAAGGACATTTGAGTCAGACCACAGGAAGACACGGGCATGATAAGATTTGGCGTTCTTTTCAGTCAATTGAGAACATCGGGTGGTTTGGTCCTGTAGGCCTTCAAGACAAGGGTCCCCAACCCTTGGGATGTAGCCCGCTACCGGGCCGTGGCCTATTTGGAACCGGGCCATGTGAGCAGCAGGCGGACGCACACACATGTGCGCAACTCAATTTGCAGTGTGCGTGCCAACCCGCCACTCGCGCGAGTTCAGCTGCCCCGCGCGCACATGTTCTCCGGCCTGTCGCTCATGCGGCCTGGTCCTCCTCTCTCTGTCCCAGCCGGGTCGCCAAAAACACACTTGAGAAAGGACATGCATTGAGAAATACTTGAGAAAGGACACCCCTCTCTCAAATACTTGAGAAAGGATACCCCTCTCTCAAATACTTGAGAAAGGACACCACTCTCTCAACCAACTTCATCTTGTGGGAGGAAAAAAAATAATGCTCTTTGCTCTTCTTGCCGGGCGGGAAACGTGATCGACGGCGGTCTTATCGAGGAAGGCACCCCGGATTTCAGCCGGCATTTCCACGGAACGGAAAAGGTTCTCTCCTCGCATGTAGGGGTGAGCTGGGGGTGGGCGGAGAAGGTCTTCTCACAACTCCACAAGTCTTTTATTTTTTTCCTTTGTCAAGAATTCAGTCGCTTTTACTGTCGTCGCTGTCCGAGTAAGCCCCCAGAAGGCCTAGGGAAGTGATCCCTGTGTTTGAACTGGGCAGGGTCGCCGTAGAAGCGCCGAGACTGTGCTGCCCTCCGCCTCCTAGACAAAGAAGTGACAATTCAACAGTTCAAAAGACACGAAGGAACCTCTCCAATCCTTCCCAACTCAAGACTTCTCAGAGCCTGGACTATCGAGCCCATATGCCTTAACCCTTCGGAAAGACAGCAGCTCAGTTCCTTCCCACTTGGGCATGGCGAAGGGTAGAGAGAGAGAGACGGCCATTCGTCTCCTTAACAGGAGTTTTTGGGATTACAATTCCAGCCAAGCCCCTTAAACACTAACCCAATACATGTGGTGCTTGACTTATGAGGGTAAGTTACGGTGGTTGTAAAGCAGATCGCCCCACTAACTGACCCAATTTAACTACACGTCGTCCTTGACTTAAAATTGTTCGCTTAGCGACCTTTCAAAGTTGATGACTTTTTCTTGCGGCAGTCATATCAATCAACCCATCGTTCTCCATGGGGCGTTTTGCCACAGAAATACACAAAATAAATGCCGGTTGTCAGGTGACCGCAGGTTGCCAACTGCCCTAAATGCGGTCACATGACTGGGGGGGAGCAGACATTGGGACTTTGGAACTGAGTTGTTAAGCCTCTTTTCTTTGGGGGGAAGGGTCTATCTTAACTTTGAAAGATCGTTAAGCTCACGGTTTTAAATTGAGGACTACTTGTAACTAAATTCTAATCAAGTTAGCCAGAGGCTTTGTGAGGGGAAGTGACCACATTGATGACACCTGAAGGAAATATCCCTCTGTTGTCGCTCTCCAAATTTTTACAAGCATCCTTTCTGATTCATCTATTTAACTATCCATCCATCCATCTACCTAGCTAGCTAGAGATCCATCTATCAATCTACCTATTTATCTATTTACCTACCTATATCTATATCATCAAGCATCCGACATCGCATCTGTTATCTACTCTCTATCATCTAACCATCTATCTTACTATCTATCATCCAATGTCAATCATCTATCCTTTTATCTACTGTATCATCTATCCATCTATTTATTATCAATCTATCATCTATTTACCATCAATCTTTAATCTACCATCTATCTACATCTATTTATCTATTCTATTTACTCTCTTTTTTCATTTTCATTTTTATTATTAATCTCTCTCTCTCTCTCTCTCTCTCTCTCTCTCTCTCTCTATCTTTTCATTTTTATTATTACTCTATGTATCCATCCATCCATCCATCCATCCGTCCATCCGTCATGCTGGCTGAGGAATTCTGGGAGTTGAAGTCCACCCATCTTAAAAGTTGCCAAGGGTGAGAAACACTGGTCTATGACCTGATTCTCACCTTTGAAGCATTCTGCTCAGTGGTGGGATTCAACCGGCGTTACTACTGGTTTGGTGACTAAATTTTGCGCGTCCACGCAAAAACCTTTTGCCGTGCTACCCGGACAGCTGAAAAGCACTGCGTGCGGGTGCGCAGCGTTTGAAAAGCCTCTTTCCCCCTGCTTTTTCAACCTCAGCTGCGCCGCGCAAAGCAGCTGAGGTTGTAAAAAGCAGGTAATAAACGACAGGTAAGAGCCCAGGAGGGCGGGTGGACCAAACAGCAGCAGACACAGAACCGATTCGGTGCCTGCTGTCCTTCAGAGCTACCAGTTCTATAGAGCTGGGCAGAACCTTTAACATCCCACCCCTGATTCTGTTTCCTCTTTCATTTCAGAAATATTTCCAGGCTAAAATTCAACGGAGGCAGAGATGCCCAAAGAGGCAACCATGGCCTCGATTACAGATCATTTGGAGCACAGAAAAATGGAAAATGGACTCTGGACCCCGCTTAATGCCTGGTGGATTACAAGGCACGTCCACGTTGTCCTGTTGGCAATAATCAAGCCTATTAAGTTTCAGGAATATCGTGGTACTTTCTCCTCTGATCCCAGTTAGCTTACAGATTTAGACTAAGCAGCTGCGTGCTGCCCTCTGTTGGAACTAGAGCAGTTCACACCGCACAGAAAGTCCTCCACTTACAAGGGTTCACTTAGTGAAGTTAAGGCAGCCCAGAAAAAAAGCGGCTTACGACCAGTCCTTATCCTTGCAACCGTTGCTGCGAGAGCTGATTGTCAAAACCAGGAGATATAAACAAAGAGCAAACTCGGCCCTTCTGTCTAGCACTGATGCTGTTACCTCGTTGGGCCACGAAAGGTCTGCAACGGAAGCCCCGAGCTCCGACAGCATCATCAGCTATCAGGTGCGTGTACCTGTGTCCGTGTGCGCCTGCGTGAGCGTAGACGAATCCACTGGACTCAGCTAGGCAGAGTCCTTTGACTCAGAACCACAACGGAGACCTAAAACGTCTGTTGTTGTGAGCGAGATACCCGTTAACTGAATTCTGCCCCATTTTAAGACCTTTCCTTGCCACAGCCGTTGAGTGAGTCCTTGCAGTTGTGCAGTTAGTAACGCGGTTCTTAAGTGAGCCCGGCTGCCCCTTTTGCTTGTCGGAAGGTCGCCAGAGGGGTGTCAGGATTCTGGCAGTTTACCCGCCATTAAATCATGAGTCTCGAGACAAACTTCCAAAACTACGCAGGATTTATTGGGAGTTAACATGTCGGCATGACCCTGGGTGCAGCCAGCTCTGAGACACGTAATTCACTGTCACCCTTGACCCTCGTTTCCCCCTGAGTGCATCGTAATTCATATTCTCCAACAAAACATCTCCACAGCCAAGAGTCATCAATCATGGTCTCCAACTAGAAACTTCAGTCACCTAGTTATAATCTCTGAAAAACTATGCGTGGAATGCACTTTCGATTTCCAAGCTGCCGCAGTGCTCTTGCAAACCCTTTTCTCCCCTCCCTTTCTGTTGGCAAACTTTAAAAACACCATGGGGATATTTTATGAGCTGACAAGGGGATTGTATGAAACCCGGGACCGACGTAAATGGGAGTCGGTTGCCAAGCGACGGAATTTTGATCACGTGACTGCGGGGATGCTGCAAATGTCAAAAATGGCGGTGTCGCCTTTTTTTCCAGTGCTGTCGTAACTTCGAACAGTTACTAATGGTTGTAAGCGGAGGACTTCCTGCAATCAATGTGAATGAATAAAATCCTGCAATAAAAGTACAATAAATAAAGCTAGCATGAGTCTCTATCAGGGAACACATAGGACACTATGATGACCCAAAGGGGCGTGGCACAAAGGCAACACAATCAGATAGTAAGTAAGAGTCCCTTTATTACCTCCGACTTTGCCCCCAGTGTCCTCATTACCTTCTGAGCTGGAGAAAAACTCTCCCAGGAACAGCC
This sequence comes from Pseudonaja textilis, assembly GCF_900518735.1. The sequence goes on along the minus strand of NW_020769443.1, from coordinate 833,283 downwards.
TTTGGCTGCAGGGAATCAAGTCCAAAACATGGTCAACAAAAACTGTAACTATAAGTCCAATCAAGGCAAGATGAGGTAATTAGTCCGGAAGGGCGGGAGCAAGAATTCCAGGCGTGAAGGAACAGCAGTAATTCAACACGGTTGGGAAGACGCCAGGAACACAAATAACCAAAGTCAACACAAGATAAACTCGTGTTTGTTCCCAGCAGACGCCGCACTCAGCATGCCTCTCTTTTAAACTCCCTTCCCAGATGCGGCTAATGAAGGGGATCAGGGCCCTTTCCTCCCCCGTAAGCCATGTTGCTCTCTTCTCTTTTCCTCCCTAGGATGAAGAGGGCGGGGGGGGGGTCTTCCTCTGAATTCCTCTCCCTTGTTCTACCTCTCTCCTGCTCTGCCCAGCTGGACTTTGTCCTTCCCCAGTTTCCTCCACAGCCAACGGAGCCACACTCCCACTCCCTGTCAGCTATTTATCTTCTTCCTCAGATTCAGACTCCGACAGGGGCACGACAGGGCATCTGTACCGGATAGAAATTTCTTATGTGTCTAATCACGCATGGCCAAATAAAATACAGATATTCCTCAACTTATAACAGTTCATTTAGTTGACCATTCAAAGTTGAAATGGGGTTGACAAAGTGACTGATGACCGTCTTTGACACTTACGACCGTTGCAGGATCCCAATGGTCACACATGATCAAAATTCAGATGCCGGGCAACTGACTCACAGTTACGACAGCTGCTTGCAGGGTCACACGGATCCCCCTTTGCGATCTTCTGAGGAGCAGAGTCGATGGGGAAGCCAGATTCACTTTACGACCGTGGGACCAATGTAAACAACTACCGTGATTCGCTTTTTAATGGCGACGACGGCAAGGGAAGTCGTAGAACGTAGCGAAACTCCCTTAGCAAATGTTTCACTTAGCAGCAGAGATTTTGGGCTCAGTTGTGATTCTAAATCAAGGACTACCTGTATTCAACTCAACTCAACTCAACTCAACCCAACCCAACCCAACCCAACCCAACTCAACCCAACATCAGCACTCTTTTTTTAAGTGTTTGCCTTCATCCTGTCTCCCAGAGACCCTCTGTCTCTCTTTCTCCCCTGGAGCTGCCTTGTCTTCCTCACTTGGTTCTGATGTTGCCTCTTGGCTTCCTGATCCGTTGGCCATCCCGGAAATGGGCTTCTTCTTGGCGGTCACCAATCCCGACAGCTGTGTCTTCACCGAGAGCTTTCCCACACTCCGTTCCCAGCTTTCCAGCTTTGACTTTTTAGCTTGTGGCTCTGAATCCTGGAAAGAAAAGAAACGAGACACCGACGGTTATTTTAAAAGCCGCTGTGTTCAAAGGACACCATCCCAGCTGCATACAGTGGTTGCGACACCAAACAATGTCGGGTTGTAATTCCTGGTTTGTGTGTAGAAGGTCTCGATGTCCACTGAAACTATCTAAATGTTTCAATTCAATCAATCAGAATAGATCTGGAAAGGAGTCCGTCCCTCTCCACATCCCTATCCCTATTACCATTCCATCCCATCTTATCCATTCCTGTTCTGTTCTATTCTGTTCTGTTCTGTTCTATTCTGTTCTATTCTATTCTATTCTATTCTATTCTATTCTATTCTATTCTATTCTATTC
>NW_020769443.1:807132-827176 GCF_900518735.1 Pseudonaja textilis | reverse complement strand
ACACCGCTTCCCTGAAAATACGACCTACCCTGAAAGTAAGTCCTAGCTTGATTTTTACACGCACACCCAATAGAAGCCCTACCCCCCCAAAATAAGCCCTAATTAAGATCCTGCCCACTGCAGAGTAGACAGGTAAAAATTATGCTAGGGTGGGGATGCATTAGATTAGATTAGATTAGATTAGATTAGATTCAACTTTATTGTCACTGCCATGGATACAGGCAATGAAATGCAGTTAGCATCCAACCAGAGTGCAAAACAACAGTAAAATATAAATATACGTGTGCAAATATGCGAGGCATCTATGGATATGTCCGTGGAAAACACAACAACATGTATGTACGAGAGCACACAAAGACAAGTGTGACTTCACATATATGAACATATACAACTGTACAAAATGTTTATGGGCACGTTGAATATAAATACAAATGCACACAGAACGATACAAAACACATCATATATTATCAAGGGAAGCATCAGCGTATGTGTGGGGACAAACGAACTGAGGAGTTTGGCCAGGAATCCGCTGTCTGGTAAAAGCTGTTCCCTAGCCGGGCTGGTCTTAGACTGCAGGCATCCGAACCTCCCTCCCAGATGGAAGAAGAGTTAACAGCTTGTGGCCTGGATGGAAGGGGTCCTTGAGGATGCTGTGGGCTTTACGCAGACATCGTTTCCTCCGAATGTCCACAATGGCAGGAAGTGGAATCCCTATAATGCCTTGGGCGGTTTTCACCACCTTCTGTAATGCCATTTTTTCTTTTATAGTGCAATTTCCATACCAAACTGAGATACAGCTAGTTAAGATGCTCTCGACTGTGCAGCGGTCGAAATTAGTCAGAATAGCCGAGGGGAGGTGATTCTTCCTCAGTAACCTCAGGCAGAAGAGGCGCTGGTGAGCTTTCTTAATCAGACTAGTGGTGTTAATCTGCCAGGACGAGTCCTCAGAGAGGTGGATCCCCAGGAATTTGAAGCTGGTGACATGTTCTCCCATTGATGTCTATAGGAGAGTGTGTGTGACCATTCTTTTTCCTGTAGTCCACAATGAGCTCTTTGGTCTTGTTAGCCATTAAGTAATAAGTTATTGTCAGCGCACCGTGTAGCTACGCACTGCACCTCCTCCCTGTACTCTGAATCATCGTCAGCGTTGATGAGTCCGATCACTGTGGTGTTGCCTGCGTGCACCAGCCTTGGGGTACGCCAGTAGACATAAGACATAAGAATTTATTTGTCATTACACTCGCAAGCGGGTGCAACGAAATGAGGTGCTCTTCCACAAGTAAAACTGGACAACACCATTGAAAGAAAAAATAAAACTAGACACAACAAACCATACAATAATCTCTATACAATTTAAAAATGTAAATACCCCATTACTCTCAGCCATTAAATTCCACAAAAATCTTATGACCCTGCATTCAAACTCAAAACTGCACTTGGATAAAAACTCAGGGATAGTACTTGGATAGTACTCAGGGTGAGAGTGGATGAAGTGGAGTTATTCAACTTGACATGTTGTGGTCTGTTTGTCAAAAAAAGTCCAGCATCCAATGACAAAGAGTCGTGTTACTACCAAGGTCGCCAAGTTTTAGTGATCAACCTGGACTGTATTAAATGCTGAACTAAAGTCAACAAACAGCATTCTAACCTAGGTATTCTTATTGTCCAGGTGTATCAAAGGGGTGTGTAAGGCTATGGAAACAGCATCCTCGGTACTTCTGTTCTTGCTGTGGGCAAATTGGTAAGGGTCCAGGTGTAGTTGGGAGGCAAGTTTTGAGATGTGCCAGGACTAGCCACTCGAAGCATTTCACGATTGTAGGTGAAAGTGCTATCGGGCTGTAGTCATTCAGACAGTCTGGCTGGGGAGTGTTTAGGCACCGGCACGATGGAAGTGGTCTTGAAGCAAGTTGGTACAGTTGCTTGGGAAAGAGACAGGTTGAAAATATCAGTCAAAACCACAGACAACCATGCAGCACAAGCCCCTAAGTGCACGTCCTGAAATGCCACTGGGGCCTGTGTGTTGATCCGGCTCAGAACAGCACAGACTTCAGTGATAGGAGAGTGTGAGGGGCTGTAAGTTTACAGAGAGTCTGATCTTGGTGACTATCTCCTGGTTGTCTCGTTCAAAGTGAGCATGAAAATCATTTAGCTCGTCAAGAAACGAGACATTAGCAAATGAGGGAGTAAAACGGGCTGGCTTGTAGTCGGTAATATTCTGGATTGCCCTGCCACGTGCGCCGAGGATTGGAGTTAGCAAAGTGATCCTCAATGCTTAGCTTATAGCTACGCATTGCTTTCTTAATACCCCTTCTCAAATTGGCCCTAGATGCACTATAGGCCTGTCTTGTCACCGGATCTGAAGGCAACGTCCCGAGCCTTAAGCAAGAGACGGACCTCCCTATTCATCCACGGCTTCTGATTAGGATATATGATGATCTGTTTCTCAGTTGTGACACTGTTGATCGTGAAGTTAATACGATCCAAAATGGAGGAGGTATATTTATCAATGTCCATGTGAGAGTCAGAGGTAGCTTGAGAAGCAAACGTACTCCAGTCCATATGCTGAAATCGGTCCTGCAGTATATTATCTGATTCTTCCGGGCGTGGAGGTGGTGGAGCTGCCCTATTACTTCCTTTTGGACAACTGTAGGCAGACCTGGCACATCCTGACATCTGCCTTGCCGGTCCTTTTCTTCTGCAGTCGGCAAGGCTGGCGGGGCTTTCCCGGAGGCCTCTGGAGCTGATAACAAAGCTCTGGATCGATCCAGAGCTCTGTTATTGGCTACAGAAGAAGAAGTATCTGAAGGCCTCTGACAGCGAAAAGGAGGCCGGGGGTGACGCAGGCAAGTGAGGTGAGTCAGTGGATGACATCCCCCGAAAATAAGACCTGGTGCCTTCAAACAACCCAGCCAAGAAATCCAGTTCTCCCAAGTGCTGAGTTCCTGCTCTCCCTGTCTATTTAGGAAAAGGCAGAATAAAAATTTCCTTTTGTGGCAAAGGATTGGTTACCTCACCTTCATGGGGTTATTCAGCTCTTCATCTTCTCTTTCCTTCTGCAGGCGTTTTTCCTCTTCCTCCAGCAATTTCTCGGCCTGGAAGTTTCGGGTGGCTCCGTGCTCCATGGCATAATCTGTGTTTTCGGGGTCGGTCTGAGGAGAGAATAAGACAAAGAGAGAAGAGGTTTAATTCTCAGGTCTGTAACTGGAAGGGCTGAACCAAGGAAGATCTGGTGCTCTAATGAACTGGCTGGAGTTAACGTTTGCACCTGATAGCGACAAACATCCTGCAAAGATATTCCTGTGTGCTCTGCACCGAATAGCAGGCAGCTACCCTGACCTTGGAGAGAACCCTGGGATACAAGTAGTCCTCAACTAGGCTGCATGAATGAAGGGATAGAATCAAGATCACATCAGTGGTTCTACTGTGTTTTCCCAAAAATAAGACCTATCCCCTCTGGTGGCGAAACGGAAGGCCAGGGGGCACCATGCACATCAATACAGAGCTCGTTTCTCGGCTGCAGGGGCTCTTCCTGAAAGTGAGGAGCAAGCAGCCGCAGAAACGGGCTGGCAGAGACTTCCTGCTGAGCAGGGCTGTTGGGGCCGCTGTGGCGAGGGGAGTGAGTGGAAGACATTCCCTGAAAATAAGACCTGGCCTTTTTTTGGTGGCAAAAAAAAAATATATAAGACTGGCGTCAGCTCGTAAAGCATTCCTGGCTGACTCTCGAGTTGCCACAGGCAGGAAGGGGAAGAACTGATGGAGCAGCTGGGTTGCCGTGACCAGCATACCTTACTCCAGATTGTATCCAGGTTACTAGAGCCAGCTGAAGAGGCGTGTTTTCTACAGCCCGGGAAAGTGCTCCATTGGAGAATGTGATTGATGACACACCCTGGGAGGAAAACAGGGTCATGGGGCAGTAAATTACGTGGGGCAGAGCAGGCCGTACATGGCAACTTGCCGAAATGTTGCTCCTAATAAATAATTGGATTTCTTTTGAAACTTGGCTCGAGGCTCATGAATTAGGGCATCCGTCGGAACCCTGACAACTGGGTCTTATTTTCGGAAAAACACAGTAGTACCGCATTACAAAGGCTTAGGAAGATTAGACTTGGAATATGGCATCCAGTTCTGGTCATCACAATATAAAAAAAGTGTTGTAATGATGAGTCATAATTGCTTGATCATGATCAACTGGATCATAATGAACTTTATTGGAATCTAGTCTTGCATTTATACACATTTTTAGTAATCCTCCAACGTTGGTTAACTGGTTATTGCTTAACTTTTGCTATTGTTTAGCATAGTAATTAACACAATTAATTATCTCTAGTTAAAGTCTAACATATGTTTACTTCCTCTCTCTAATCCTCCTTTAGATTAGTGACTTTGTTTGCCTGAGTTGTAATTGCTTGTAAACATTCCTTATGTGAGGTCTGCCATCCAAGATAAGAACATTCCTGCAATTACAACTCTACAAAAAAGATGTTGAGACTTCAAAAAGAGTGCAGAAAACGGCAACAAATCAGGAAGCTAAAACTTACGAAAAACGGTCACAGTCTAATGAAAAGAAGGACTGGGGGAAGACACGACAGCAGTATTCCAATATTTGAGGGGCTGCTACAAAGACGAGAGGATCAAACTATTCTCCAAAGCCCCAAAAGGCATGACGAGAAACAATGGAATAGAATAGAATAACAAAGTTGGAAGGGACCTTGGAGATCTTCTAGTCCAGCCCCCTGCTTAGGCAGGAAACCCTACCCCACCTCAAACAAATGGTTATCCAGTCTCTTCGGAAAAACTTCCGGCGTTGGAGCATTTACAACTTCTGGAGGCAGGTAGTTCCACTGGTTAATTGTTCTAACTGTCAGGAAATTCCTCCCCAGTTCTAGGTTACTTCTCTCCTTGATGAGTTTCCACCCTTTGCTGGATGGAAACTCATGAGGAAGGTGGCACACGGAGCCAATTTGTGCCGGCACGTGAGTTGCGGGTAAACTTACCTCACTGCGCCTGCGTGCGCCTCCCAGCTCATTTTGGGCCTGTTTGAGGCCTTTTTCGGCCTCCCAAAGGCTTGAGGAAGGCTTCTGCAGCCTGAAAAAATAGGCCCTTTTCATCACTTCCTGTATTTCCGGAAATACCGGAAGTGACGACACGGGCCTGTTTTTCAGGCTGCAGAGGCTTTCCTCAAAGTCTGGGAGGCCGAAAAAAGGCCTCAAACAGGGCAAAAACCAGCCGGGAGGCGGGGGATTGCGGGGGAATGCGTGCGCATGTGCAGGGGGCGTGCGCGCATTGCCTTCTGGGTGGCAGCAAGGGAGCGCGCACACAATTTTTAGCACAGGAGCCCCCAAAGGGTTAGCCACCACTGGTATACAGGGTCTTCGGCTCGTGCAGGGGGGTGGACTAGAAGACCTCCAAGGTCCTTCCAACTTTTATTATTCTAAATCAGGGGGTTTCAATCTCATATCCCACAATGTGGTTGGATTCCGGCCCACGCGGCCACCCTGGAAAAATATTAAAGGACTGACCCACATCCCTTCGGCCCGTTCGACCCAATGCGAAGAGGAAACACCGGGCCAGCCTGGGTTCGACCCGGTCTACCCAGCGTGAAGAAGAAAACATAGCAGCAGTTTGGGGAAGTGGCGTCAAGCTTGGCCACTCCCACTCCTTCGGCCACACACCCCGGTCCCCCCCCCGAGGTCAACCACAGCCCTGATGCAGCCCTTCACGAAATGGAGTTGGACACCCCTGTGCTACATTCTAGGTTTGGAAGAGGAGAGAGACCTGAAGAGGTTTTACCTTGAAGGTGATTTCTGCCAGGCAGCGGGTGCATTTGATGTAAAACCGGAAGATGGGAAGTCCCAAATAAGATTCATTCTGGACCGTCTCTTTCCGGGCATTAAATTTTTTGCCCTTGTAAATGTACTCGCCGCAAGTCTTGCACCTGTAAGATGGAAAAATTGCTGGTGACCTTCTACCGCTGCACCATAGAGTATCGTAACTTACTGCACCTCTGTATTGTTTTGCCAGCTGCACAGAGGGTTAGCACTCCAGAGGGTTAACGTCATTGCCCAGAGGATCATGGGTTGCCCTCTCCCCTCTTTGGAAGAGCTTTATAGCTCCCGCTGCCTTAAGAAAGTTCAAAACATCCTCAAAGATCCATCTCATCTTCTCACCCGGGAATCCCCCCCTTTTTTTAACTATTACCATCTGGCAGACGGTACCGGATAATAAAAACAAGGACAAATAGGCTGAAAAACAGCTTCTATCCCAGGGCAGCAGCTCTGTTGAATTCTATTGTATATAATGCAATATTAATGCAATATCAGGGGTTTTCAATTCTATGTGTGGAGTGCGAAGGATGTGGGTTTGTGTTTTATTTTTAGTGTTCTCGTGTACACTGAAGATGGCATTTCATTTCGTTATACGAGGTGCAATGTCAATAAACTTAAACTTAACTAAACGAAACCACCTCAAGAAATGCAAACTCTCATCCTTCATTCATTTACAGACCTTTTTCACCCTCATCATGGAGGTTTATGTACATCTCGCCCAGTGGTGGTATTCAGCCGGTTTGGACCAGTTCGGGCGAAACCTGGAGCAGAAATTTTGACCAGTTTGGAGAACGGGCAAATACCACATCTGACTGGCCCTTTCCCATCCTATATTCCGTTGATTTTTAACTCGGCTGATTCGCACGCAGAACCGATAAGTGTGCAATTTGGAAGCCCACCACTGAGCTTGCCTTGTGGGCTCAGGCTATTTGCAACTGCTGGTAGAAGCAAGCCACGAGTCGTCAGCAGAAATTGTGTCTAGACAGTCCTTGACTTATGACCGCAACGGAGCCCAACGTTTCTATTGCAAAGCAAGACAGTTGTGAAGTGAATTTTGCCTCGTTTTGCACCCTTCCTTGCCACCGTTGGTAAGTGAATCATTGTAGCTGTTAAGTTAGGATCAAGATCAAGTGAGGCACTAATACCACTCTACAAAGCCTTAGTAAGACCACACCTAGAGTCCTGCATCCAGTTTTGGTCACCACATTATAAAAAAGATGTTGAGAATCTAGAAAAATTACAGAGAAGAGCAACCAGGATGATGAGGGGACTGGAGGCTAAAATATATGAAGAACGGTTGCAGGAACTGGGCCTGGCTAGTCTAGGGAAGAGAAAGACCAGGGGAGACATGACAACAGTCTTCCAATATTTGAGGGGCTGCCACAGAGAGCACCTGAAGGCCAGACATCTTGGGGGCGGGGGGGATGAGTCTGCCTACCAAGATGAGGTGGACTGGTTGCTTTTGTGGTATGGAGACCATAACTTGGTCCTCAACACCAATAAGACCAAGGAGCTTATAGTGGACTATAGAAGGAACAGATCAGACATCCAGCCCTTGCTTCTCAAGGGAGACCGAGCAGAGCAAGTGGCCAATTTTCTGGGTGTTTACCCTAAAAGAGGACCTGACCTGGGGCGCTCATATTGCAGCCCTGGTCAAAAGGGCCCAGCAGAGATTCTACTACCTGAGGCTTCTCAGGAAACAACAACTGAATGAAAAACTGCTGAGGAACCTTCTACCGCTGCACCGAAGGGAGTATCTTAACTTCCTGCACCTCTGTATGGTTTGCCAGTTGCACAGGGACAGCTAGGACGGTGCTCCAGAGGGTTAACGTCATTGCCTAGAGGATCTTTGGTTGCCCTCTCCCCTCTTTGGAAGAGCTTTATAGCTCCCGCTGCCTTAAAGAAAGTTCATGGCTTAGCACAATGTGCAAACCAAGTCAATATGTTTACTTCCTATCAGGCAGTAAATTTTACCCTGGAATCCAGGAATTCGCAACTTTCTTTTATTACAGTACTAGCTCGATACCTGTGCTTTGCTACAAAACTATGTGATTGGGCTTAGTTTGGGGGGAGGAAAATAAGGGGAAAAAATTCTGCTTCTGCCTACCAGCATCCATCGGTATTCATCTGGCTAGTGTCCTGTCAGTGTGTGAGAGTTGAGGGCTGCTTGGAAACTGAAACAGTATTTGCTGTGTGAGCAAGGAGACAGCAAGGAGCCTGGGCATGGCTTAGCTCAACTATTCTGTACTAAAGCTGCTTGGTGCTCTGAAACTGAAACACCTCTCTGCTTGTGTTTTGCATTTGGAACAGATTTCTTTTCAAGTGGGGAGGGGAAGTAGAACTCTTTAGCATCAGAGCGGGTTAATAATAATAATAATATAGGAAATACTAATGCTCTGATGGTCATTTTGAAAAATCCTTTCTTAGTGAGAACCTAGAAGCTAAGAGGAACATATGTGCCAAATTTCAAGTTTGTAGGCTTTATGGTTCTGGAGATTTTGTGATGATGCGTGAGGGGTATTTTGCTTTTATATAGATTTCCAACCTTGGTAGCTGTAAGATGAGTGGGCTTCAATTCCCAGAATTCCCCAGCCAGCCTGGAATAGGAATATAATTTCTTTGGTTTTGGTCTTGAATTTTCCTTTGTAAAGCAAAGTTATAAACACAAACAATTAACTTTTTTTCATCTTTATGACCCTTTTTTCAGCATTGACCAGATTGTCCTTTATTATTTCCAAAAAAAATAGGACCACAGCACACTGAACTCATTTTAGAAATTGAATATTCCCAAGATAAACAGAATTTAAACATCTCTTACCGCATGTTAAAGGGAGCCATTAGCCGGACCACATATTGCCTGTCCTTTGGAAGTTTAAGCTTAGGGATTTTAGATGGATCGAAATCTGGAGGATAGTATTTCTAGAACGCCCAAAAATAAAAAATATAATTGAATTTACTTTTTTCTTTTAATTTTATTTTATTCAAGATTAAAACACAAATTGCAAAAGAAAAAAAACAAGTCAAAACAAAACTAGAGAAAAAAACTAAAAATGAATTTTAAAAAAACAAAAGACAAAAGCATACATTAGCCTCCCAATTTTCAATTGAAAGGAGACAAAAAACAAAAAAACAAAAAAAAATAACACCATTTATTAATATCTATAGCCTTACTATCAATCTTAGATGGATGGAAATCTGGAGGATAATATTTCTAGAACACCCCAAAATAAAAATACAATTGAAATAACTTTTTTCTTTCTGTTTTATTTAATGCAAAAGATTAAAACAATATTTTGAATAATTAAACAATTATTAAAATAATTAAAACAACCAAACTCCAAAAGAAAAAAATCAAAGAATCAAAACAAAACTAGACGAAAAACATTTTAAAAGGGAATAAAAAATAATAAAAGACAAAAATACATAAAAATAATAAAAGACAAAAATACATATTAACCCCCAATTTTCAATTTTAAAAAATTGGAAAAAAAGAGCCATCCCTCCCAAACTGATCATTTATTAATATCAACAGCCTAGGTAGGCCCAAGATCCAAGTGGATCCCAGCAGATCCTTAAATAGTTGATGAATCCACTCCATTCTCCCTTGCATAGGTTGGCCTCTTTACAACAACCCTGCGAGGTAGGCCGACATCCCAACCCCACCCTCCCAGGCCCCCAACCCCACCCTCCCAGGCCCCCAACCGCCCCCAGCCATGTTTTTCCGCCTCTTTCCTTTCACTCACGTTTAACACTTTCCTTTCCGACATTTTGGCCCTTCGCGGTTGTTCCCAGTCGCCCTAAAACTCTCCCCAAATACCGGCCACTTCCGGGATTACCAACTCGTTCAGCCTCCTCCGCTACTATTGGCTATCGCACGTCGGAACGGAGCAGGAGGCGCATCCTATTGGTCTGCTTGGCGGTCCGTCTACAGTAATTCCCCGCCATAAGCCGTCGCTCCGTTTTTACGTCTTTTAATCAGCGCCCAGCGTGCCTATTTATGTCGCGTCGTTTGTCCTTCCCTAAAATACTCCGTTGGGGAAACAAAGATCTGGCATCTCTAGTTCCGGGGCTGGAGAAAGATGGATTAAGTTCAGTAGACGTTATTAAAGGCCTTTCATAAAATATGCGCATTAAATATTCATTACCTCTGTTAAATATTTAATACTTCGAATTATTGAAGGCTCCTTTTTCATTAAAAAGCGAAATTGCTTTGGGGATAAGGTTTATTAGATGCTTTGTACTGTTTACAGAGAAGGATTAAATCCTAAAATAATTTTCGTTGCAACCTGTATAATTAATGATAATAATTATTGCTGCATGCTCAGAGCTTTCTTCCATCCTCCCAGGATGTTGTTGAGTTTATTTATGTTTTGTCTTTAAGATGTATATATTGCCTCTCCAAACCAGTTATCCCAAATGGCTTATGAAATCTTTTGTTATAAATTGAATTTTAAAATGCCAATTAAGAACAGAGACTAAATGTCAGCATACAATAGGAATAGTGATGCATGACATCAGACAAATGAAGACCATTAAACCAATTCTTGTATTTATTTTTATTTATTTATTAAATTTATAAGTTGCCCATTTTGCTGTCCAAGGTGGAACTACCAAGTTTCTTTGATGATTTTTTTTACACATTTAAGGTATAATGGTCTCAAAATAGCCATCTTCAACCTTAACAGAAAAGAAAAAAAGCTTCCAAGCTGAAAAGTAGCAAAGCCGAAAATGACCTTGAAAATATACAGTTATTTTTCTCTGACTGGAGACAAAATGTGTTTATGATAATGTATTCCTGAACTGAATCCTAACAGGCATTATAGGTTTTTTTCCTTATCAGGAATGATGTCAGAGTGTGTGCAGAGATCTCATTTATTTTCTTGAAAAGTAGAGTGTCCCTGAATTTTGCTTTAACTTTTTAACTTTAATCAGAGTTTTCCCTGAAATTATCAGATGCCCTGGATTTTTGCCTCACATAAAATGCCTAAGAGGAGAATTAGACTAAAAAACTAACAGGTTTTTATACTAATATTTATATTTAGCAATCTTCAATTCCAGATCCTTCTGGAAAAGGTTTTATCTTGGTGGCTCCCAAGAATCACCAGCAGCAACTCAACAGGACATATTCAACTCTTGAGCAATCTACAGTATAATGATTAAAAAGATGACACGAAAAAGGAGATAAGGACAAACAACAGCATGGAAGATGGACTAAGTTACAATTGTGATGGGTAGATTCTTAAGAAACCTGAAGATAAGAGGGAAATCATAATGGCGAAAATTTATCTCTATGTGGTATGTCTATGGAGAAACATAAAAATGGGTTTGGGTAAGATCCTTCTCAGTGTTTCCCAAGGTTGGGCTTCACTATTTTCATTGTTCATGGAAGCTTGAGAACAGCTAAAAACAAATTGGTCCGTTTCTGAAAGAGAGGCTATTTCTTGAAGGTTAAGGTTTATGGGAAATTATTAGCAACTAGCTCTGTACTCTTGCTTCGCTACAAAACTATGTGATCAGCCTTAGTTTTTGGGGAGGAAAATAAGGGGAAAAATATGTGCTTCTCTCCATCAGCATCCATTGGTATTTGTCTGGCTAGTGTCCTGTCAGTGTGTGAGAGAGTTGAGGGCTGTTTGGAAACTGAAGCAGTATTTGCTATGTGAGCAAGGAGACAGCAAGGAGCATGGGTGTGTCTTAGCTCAACTGTTCTGTACTAAAGCTGCTTACTGCTGTGAAAGTAAAACTGAAACTCCTCTGTGTTTTACATTTGGAATAGATTTCTTTTCAGGTGGGGAGGGGGAGTAGAACTCCTTAGCATCAGGGTGTGTTAATAATAAATGCGAAATACTAATGCTCTGATGGTCATTTCAAAAAATCCTTTCTTAGTGAGCCCCTAGAAGCCAAGAGGAACATACGTACCAAATTTCAAGTTTGTAGGCTTTACGGTTCTGGAGATTTTGTGATGATGCGTGAGTGGTCTTTCGCTTTTATATATATATTTTGTGTGTGTGTATATATATATATATATATATATGGTATTCGGCTTTGTTCGGGTATTTTCCCACGTCATTGTAGTTGTGCTTTTAAAGTTGTAGCAACGTTTCGGCAGAATCTCATCTGCCATCATCAGGCTTCTGTATTGTGTTCGTCTGTGAGTCAGACTTTCACAGCCAACTTAAGAAAACATATATATATATATATGCATGTATGTATGTATGTATGTATGTATGTATATGTATATGTATATATTAATTAATATATGCATATATATATTTATATATAATTTATATATATATATATGTTGTGACTGGAAGGATTGACCCTGCTGGGAGTTTTGACTCTGATGCCTCTGAAGCTGGAAGGTTTGAGCCTGCTGTGAATGTGGAGTCTGAATTATCAGAGGACACAGATGTGAGTCAGGAGGATGAGAGATTGTTGGAGAGACAGTCCTCTCCAGAACCTTCTACTTTGTTCATGCCTCGGATGTCAGCAGCTGATCCACAGAATGAGCCAAAGGCTTCGAGTGAGGAAGAGACTGACGGATGCTGGCTTGATGCTAGGACTAGAAGATTGAAACGTCAATCACAATCTGAAAGGAGGCATCAAGCCAGACATTGATTAGCGAGACTGACATGCCCATCCAGGGGATTTAAGGAGGCCTGCTGACTCTCAATCTTTGCTTGGAGCAAAGTGCTTTGTGGATTTGAAAGGATACATTTGAAGGGCTGTTGTGATTTATGGACAATTCTGAATTGCCAGACAGATTCCGGGAAGATTGCCAAGGACTGGAAAACAGTACAGTTAACTCTTTTGAGTCTGGTTTTGTTCTTGTTTGAATATTTTGAACTCTGGAAATTTATATTCTCACCTGTGGATACAGGTGAAACATAACATAACATACATACATACATACATACATACATACGTGTGTGTGTGTGTGTGTGTGTGTGTGTGTGTGTGTTTTAAGTTTTCATGGGTACTTACATGTATGGCATTCAGCTTTGTTCGGGTATTTTCCCACATCATTGTAGTTGTGCTTTTAAAGTTGTAGCAACGTTTTGGCAGAATCTCATCTGCCATCAGAAGCCTGGTCTAGGTGTGTTCGGGTCTTTTCCCGTGTAAGATTAGGAGTATCTTGGCGACGTTTCGGCAAGGTCCCACTCGCCATCCTCAGGCTGCTGCTTTCGGCTTCGTGCCAGTGCAAGCAGTGTGTGATCGGAGCTGCCGTCTCATTATAAATACTGGTGATGGGGTCTGGTATGCTGGGCTAGTTGGCTGCACTGCTGCCTCTTGAATGGTTGATAGAGTTGATGTTGGTATAATGGGCTGTGTGATGGCCTTGTGAGTTTTGTTGTAGAGATATCCTGGATCTTGTGCTGTAATATCCTGGATTGTTTGTTTTGTAGTGATCTTTTTTCCACTAGCCTCTCGTGTTTTAACGGTTTGGGTAATGGGTTGTGTGATGGGCTTGCGAGTTCTTTTGTTGTGGTATCCTGAGTCCTGCGTTGTAATCTCCGGGGTCGTTTGTGTTTTGATCTTTTTTCCATTAGCCTCCTATGTAGTAACGGCTTAGGTAATGGGCTGTGTGATGACCTTGTGAGATTCCTTGCTGTGGTGTCCTTAGTCTTGTGCTGTGATATCCTGGGTCATTTGCTGTGTTGCAACTTCTTGAGTTCTTGTGGTGTAATTTCCTGAGTTTTCTGATGTGATGTCCTGAGCGGGTGGCCGTGATGTAGCATTCTGGGTTTTAGTCTGGCTTCGAGTTTGGGGTCTGGGTCTGTGTTCTTGGCGTGTGTCGGCTTGTTTGGTTTTGGGGTCGGGGGGTTGCGACAGCTGCTGAAGCAGCCATGGTCTATTTTCTGGATGGTGGTTATCCTCCGTATATAGGATGGGCTTGGGCCTGGGTCTGATGAGGGGGATTGGCGATGGTGTCCCATGTTGTTTTGGGTCTGGTGTTGGTTTTCGTGGCTGGGACTCGTTTGTTGGTGAGGGCTAGCTTCCAGATGTCTGGTAGGCGGGAGGTATCGTCCCGTCTATTCATGTTATGGGGGTGTTTCTCTATCTCGATGGCTTCCTTGATTATTGTCTTGCTGGAGTGTTCAGTGTTGGATATTAATTTGGTTCCTTCAAATATCCAACACTGAACACCTGTACCTATGAAAATCTACGAAAACAAATGTATACATACATATACATATACATATACATATACATATATGTTGTGGCTCCGATTCCCGAGCCTGTGCTGTTAGAGGAAGAGGACTCGAAAGATGATGATGAGGAACTGGGAATGCCTTCCTCCCCAGGACCTTCCTCTCTGGCAATGCCTTCCTCCCTGATAATACCTCAGGTTTCAGCAGACAACCAAGCGGAATAGCCTGAGATTAATCAGGAGGAGGAGGGCATATCGGAGCAGCCCCTGACAGGGAGTCAAGTGGACGAATGTTGGCTTGATCCTAGGCAGCGTCGTAGGAAGAAATGTGAGCTGCAACGTAGAAGGCGTGGGAGGGTCAGAGAGTGAGCTGAGTCATTGAGACACACCCCACAGGGGATAAAAGTGGGTGTGTTTTCTCCGGAAACTTTGTACGGGACAAAGTTTGCTTCTCTTCCAGGTTTCATTGAGACTGTTTTTTTGTGGTCTGCTTTGGAATCTTCCGTGAGTAGTTTTTTCTTGTTATCATTTCAGACTTGGCAGGCAGAGTGTGTTGGAATGCCAAGGACATTATCAGTATAAAGGATTAACTCTGTAAAGACCAAGTCATCTTGCCTGCCTGTGTTTGTGTGAGTTTGGACTCTTTCATCTTTTTTGGAAAAAAGAAAGGTGAGACATAACACATCTATATGTTTTCTTAAGTTATCACGGGTACTTACATGTATGGTATTCAGCTTTGTTCGGGTATTTTCCCACGTCATTATAGCACAACTATAATGACGTGGGAAAATACCCGAACAAAGCTGAATACCATACATGTAAGTATCCACGAAAACGTGAGAAAACATTAGATAGATAGATAGATAGATAGATAGATAGATAGATAGATAGATAGATAGATCTAGATCTAGATCTAGATCTAGATCTAGATCTAATGGAAAAAGCCAATTTAAATACAAGAAAATACAAGAAAACCTATGTGTAATTAGCCAGCGCAGCAGTATTACAAATACCATGTTTCAAGTATTACAAAGTCCACCCTCTTTGGCCCTCACTCAGGCTCCCAGGACGTGCCAGAGGCCGGAAGACTCCAGGCGCTGTACTCCCCATTGTCCAGGAAGTCTTTTGCAGCTACTTGGATGTGGTAGGTTACGCCAGAACGGATCCCGGTGAGGTTAAAGGAAGTTTGCTCAATAGGCCTGGTCTGGGGAAACAAATAAAAATACAGGTTAGCCCTTGACTTAAAATGATTCGTTTGTTTAGTGATCGTTTGATGTTACAAAGGCACTGAAAAACGTGACTTATATGACTGGTTTTCACACCCTGGCAATTGGGATGTATTTATAGGAGGTCCTCAATTTACGACCACAATTGAGCTCAACAGTTCTGTTCTTTAGCGAGGTAGTTGTTAAGTGACTTTACCCCCTTTCTTGCCACGATTGTTAAATGAACCACTGCAGTTGTTAAGTTAGTGACATGTTGTGGAACAGCCTGCCTTCGGACATTGTGTTTCAAGAAGAGACTGGACAGCCATCTGTCAGAAATGGTGTAGGGTTTCCTGCTTGGGCTGGACTAAATGACCTACAAGGTCCCTTCCAACACTATTAATCTGTTTTTTTAAAAAAATGTATCTGGCTTTCCCGTTGGCTTTGCTTTTCAAAAGGCTGCAAATGGGGATCATATATCAAACCACTGTAAATGCAGTGTCCGAATTTTGATCGTGTGACTGTGGGGCTGGCGCAATGGTTGTAATGGTGAAAAACGGTCACTACATCACTTCTTCTCAGTGCTGTTTAAGTTCAAATGGTCACCATTTGAACTGTTGTACGTCAAGGACTGCCTGTATGACTCATGCAATACCCCGGGGTCATGTGATCGTCATAGGTGAGCTTCCCAGATAGCTTCTGATTAGCGAAATCAGTGAGGAAAGCCAGATTCGCTTAATGGTTGCATGATTCATTTAACAACCATGGCAAAAAAAGGTCATAAAATCAGGCGTGACTGGCTAAACTGCCTTGTTTAGCAACAGAAATCATGGTCCCAATTCTACCCGTAAGTCAAGGACTACGTCTGTGGCAAAAAAGTAATAATAAAAAAAGAGAAATTCAGATCAGAAGTTCAGGCTATGAATAGAATAGGATATAGGATATGGAATAGAATGGAATAAAATGGAATGGAATAAAATAGAATGGAATAGAATAAAATAGAATTGGAATTGGAATTGGAATGGAATGGAATGGAAATAGTGGAATGAAGAATAGGATAGGATAGGATAGGATAAGATAGGATAGGATAGGATAGGATAGGATATAGAAGAGAAGAGAAGAGAGTAGAAGAGAATGGAGTGGAGTGGAGTAGAGTAGAAGGGAATGGAATAGAGTAGAATATAGGAGAGGAGAGGAGAAAAGAGAAGAGAAGAGATTAGAATAGATTGGAATGGAATGGAGTAGAGTAGAGTAGAGTAGAGTAGAGTAGAGTAGAGTAGAAGGGAATGGAATGGAATGAAATGGATTAGAGTAGAGTAGAGTAGACTAGAGTAGAGTAGAGTAGAATAGAGCAGAATAGAGTAGAATAGAGTAGAGTAGAGTAGAAGGGAATGGAATGGAGTAGAGTAGAGTAGACTAGAGTAGACTAGAGTAGAGTAGAGTAGAGTCGAATAGAGTAGAATAGAGCAGAATAGAGTAGAATAGAGTAGAGTAGAGTAGAAGGGAATGGAATAGAGTAGAGTAGAGTAGAGTAGAGTAGAAGGGAGTGGAATGAAATGGATTAGAGTAGAGTAGAGTAGAAGAGAAGAGAATAGATTAGAATGGAATGGATTAGAATAGAATAGAGTAGAGTGGAGTGGAAGGGAAAGGAAGGGAAGGAAATAGAATAGAGGAGAGTAGAAGGGAATGGAATGGAATTAGAGTAGAGTAGAATAGAGTAGAGTGGAGGAGAAGAGAAGAGAAGAGAAGAGAAGAGAAGAGATAAGAGTGGAATGGATTAGAATAGAGTAGAGTAGAAGGGAAGGGAAGGAAATAGAATAGAGGAGAGGAGAAGAGAAAAGAGAAGAAAAGAGAAGAGAATATAGAATAGATGGGATAAAGAATAGAATAGAATAGAATAGAATAGAATAGAATAGAATAGAAGGGACCTTGGAGGTCTTCTAGTCCAACCCCGTGCTTAGGCAGGAAGCTCTATTTCAGACAAATGGTAATCCAATTAACGTAACCATGACCTGGAGGGACTCCCAGCCCCCGCACTCACCGTTCGGCTAAGCCTGGATCCATCTCTCGAATAACGGATGATATATTGCAGGGGAAAATATTCAGGATATAACCAGGAGCTGGGAGCCTCCCATCGTACAAGCAGCATTTTTTTCTTCCCTGGGATCGGCGAGACCGTTACATTTTCTGGAGGGTCTGGCTGGACTAAGAAAAGGGAAGAAGAGAATTAAACCAACCCCCAAATGGCCAATACAGGGTAGTCCTGGACTTACAACCGCTGGTTTAGTGACCGTTTGTTTGACGTTACAATGGCACTGAAAAGAAGCGATTTATGGGCGTTTTTCCACACGGCGTCTCCATGATCACGTGATCAAAATTTGGACGCTTGGCGATGGAATCGTATTTATGACGGTTGCAATGTCCCGGGGGTCACATCGTGATCCCTTTTTGTGACCTTCTGACAAGCCAAATCCACGGGGAAGCCCAACTCACATCACAACCGTGTTGCTAACTTAACAGCCTAAGGGATTCACAGAACAACTGTGGCAAGGGAGGTCGTAAAATGGGGAAAGACTCACTGAGCAACTTTCTATTAAGCAATGGGAAGTTTTGAGCTCAATTGCGGCCGTAAGTCAAGGACTACTTGTAACGGGGGGGGGGAAAAATAAAAGCTGGTCACATCAAGATATGAGAAATAACCTTATTGCAGCTACTAACCCATGTGCCATAAAAGTGTCAAACCTTCTCCTAAGAGAAGGACAAAGTGTTTCTATCTGTTTTACGTCAGTTGGCTTATTCGCAATCCATGATGTCTGATCCCCAAATTTGCGATCAAGCAAATAATCAATCAATATATATATATATATAAAAGCGAAAGACCACTCACGCATCATCACAAAATCTCCAGAACCGTAAAGCCTACAAACTTGAAACTTGAATGTATGTTCCTCTTGGCTTCTAGGTGCTCACTAAGAAATGATTTTCCGAAATGACCATCAGAGCATTAATATTTCCTATATTATTATGATTATTAACACGCTCTGATGCTAAGGAGTTCTACTCCCCCTCCCCACCTGAAAAGAAATATCCTCCAAATGCAAAACACAAGCAGGGGAGTTTTAGTTTCACAGCACCAAGCAGCTTCAGTACAGAACAGTTGAGCTAAGCCACGCCCAGGCTCCTTGCTCACACAACAAATACTGTTTCACTTTCCAAACAGCCCTCAATTCTCTCACACACTGACAGGACACTAGCCAGATGAATCCCGGTGGATGCTGGTAGGCAGAGGCAGAATTTTTCCCCCCTTATTTTCCTCCCCCCAAGCTAAGCCTGATCACATAGTTTTGCAGCGAAGCACGGGTATCCCGCTAGTAAATAATAAATAAAAGGCTGGCATTTTGAGTTCTGCCACGCATCCTAGGAACACCCACCATCCTTTTTTTTACAGCGTTTCTCAACCTCGGCCATGTTAAGGTGTGTGAAATGTGGACTTCAACTCTCAGAGTTCCTCAACTCCCAGCATAGAAGTCTGGGAGTTGACGTTCACACGGTCTTCAAAGCTGACAAGATTGAAAAACGTGGTTTTTCTACTTGCATTTATTTTTATTTTTTTTATGTGCTTTCGGAACTGCTAGGTTGGCAGAAGTGGGACCGAGTCACGGGAGCTCAGCGATGCCGGGGATTCGAACCCGCCCCCCGAGCTTCCCTGATCGACAAGCTCAAATATCTTTAGCCACCGCTTCGACCTCTGCCACTCCACGAATGCAGAAAAAAAAACGTCCCTTGTAGGTGGGTAGAAGGGAGAAATCCTTGAAGACTCACTGATCTGATCCAGGGAGACCAGAAAGAAATCGCTCGCTGTCCCCAGAGGATTCACGGCTGTCACGTTGAGCACGTAAGGATCGGTGGAGAACATCTGCAAGAGAGTCAAACTGCAGCTGTGGCTCCCTGCAACGGCGGGGTCGCACCGGTGGACGTCTCCCCTTAAGCCGTGCCTGCGTCCGCAAGGAAAAAACCGGGTTCAGACACGCACCGTATAGGGCGGCAGGTTAAGGGTTGTGTGAACGGGGGTCTCGGTGACTGCAACCACGGGGTGGGGGGGGAGAAGGTAGGGGGGGGTGGGGTGGGGGGGGGGGGGGGGGGGGGGGGATAAAACCTACGAAGGAGGCTCGCAGGAACTTGGGTAGGTCTAGTCCAGGAGTCGGCAACCTTCAACACTCGAAAGAGCCATTTGGACCGGTTTCTCACAAAAGAGAAAACACCGGGGGGGCCACAAAACCCTAGGTGGGCGTGGCCAAGATCCTGTGTCTCTCCCACCCAGTCACGTGACCCCACCACTACCACGCCCACCCAGGTTTGGTGGCTCCCAGTGATTTTTGCCCCCTCCTTCCCCTCCCTCATTCTCTCCCTCCCTCCCTCTCTCTCTGGCTCTCTTTCTTTTTCCCTCCCTCCCTCTCTCTCTCTCCCTCCTCTTCCCCCTCTCTCTTTCTCTCCTTCCCTCCCTTTCTCTCTGGCTCACTTTCTTTTTCCCTGCCTCCTTCCCTCTCTCCCTCTCTCTCTCTCCCTCCTCCACCCCCCTCTCTCTTTCTCTCCTTCCCCCCTCTCTCTCTGGCTCACTTTCTTTTTCTCTCTCTCCTTCTCTCTCCCTCCTCCTCCCCCTCTCTCATTCTCTCCCTCCCTCTCTCTCTGGCTTTCTTTTTCCGTCCCTCCCTCTCTCTCCCTCGTCCTCCCCCTCTCTCTTTCTCTCCTTCCCCCTCTCTCTGGCTTTTTCCCTCCCTCCTTCCCTCTCTCTCTCCCTCCTCCCCCCTCTCATTCTCTCCCTCCCTCCCTCTCTCTCTGGCTGCCTTTTTCCCTCCCTCTCTCCC
>NW_020769443.1:694743-707937 GCF_900518735.1 Pseudonaja textilis | reverse complement strand
ATAGATAGATAGATAGATAGATAGATAGATAGATAGATAGATAGATATGGATGGTTGGATGGATGGATGGATGGATGGATGGATAGATAGATCGACTGATGAGATAGATGGATGGATGGATGGATGGATGGATGGATGGATAGATAGATAGATAGATAGATAGATAGATAGATAGATAGATAGATAGATAGATAGATAGATAGATGAGATAGATGAGATAGATGGGTGGATGGATGGATGGATAGATCGACTGATGAGATAGATAGATGGATGGATGGATGGATAGAGAGAGAGACAGAGAGAGAGACAGAGAGAGAGACAGAGAGAGACAGAGTGAGAGAGTAAGAGAGTGAAAGATATGTAGATAATAGATGATAATAGGTAGGTAGGTAGATAATAGAGATAGATAGAAAGATAGATGATAGAGACAGGTCATAGAGAGAGATGGTACATAGATTCTAGATAGATAGATAGATAGATAGATAGATAGATAGATAGATAGATAGATATAGTTATTATAGATTACAGAAAGAGATGGTAGATAGATGATGATAGATAGATACAGACAAATAGATAGCAACGATAGATTGATAGATAGACAGATAGATAATGATAGGGATAGATTAGAGAAAGAGATGGTAGATAGATAATAGATGATGGGGGGCAGAGGGGGGGGAGAGAGATTCAGAAAGATGTTTATTTTTGTTTATTTCTCCAAAAACTCAATCTTGGCCCTTTTCTTTATCATTTTACTTTTTACCATCCAAATGGTACCACTTCAAGCACAGTCTGATTGCAGAAAAATCCTTTTTAATACCCATTTCATCCAGCGTCATAACTTTTAATGCTTTTTAGATGTTTTTATTAGAATGTGCACTTTGGTGAGGTCTTTTTGGATTTTGCTCTTCAATTTTTTCTTTCTTTTAATCCTTACAAATCTCTTTCAGGTTTTCTGGCTTTTTCAGGTTGGTTCTTTATCATTTTCCAAGAAAAAAGGATCATTGAAGATTGGATCACATTTTGAAAAAACATTCCACCACCGCCACCCCAGAAACAATAAAATAAACTTTAGCACCTTTCAGAATCTGTATTGACTCCCAGTCTGGAGTTCAAAATAAAATTAAATGAGATTGATCCTTTCGAATCTGTGGCAATCCTTTTGGTGAATGAATGAATGAATGAATGAATGAATGAATGCTGCTATATTTTTTTAATTAATCAGCCTGCAACTTCAAATGATAGGATGACATAAACCACAGTTTGTCAACTGGGTAATTTTCAAGTCTCTAATTTTCTGGCTGAATACAGAGACAGGCAGTTCAACCCTACAAAAGCTTCCATACAAAGTTACTTCATTGGATTGTATCAGGCATCCTCAAGGTATAACTCACAGTTATGCTGAGATTCACCTTATGCCCAATCTTTGCATTAATAGTTGCCTCCATAGTGTGAAGAGATGGTTATCTTCATCCCATAGCGATATACCAAAGGAAGACTCCAGCATGATGCTGGGATCCAGGCAAGAAGGCCCAGAAACTTCCTCTGCCCAACCAGAGGTCAATCAGAATTACAGATGTGACCACGTGACATGAACTACATCTCCCAAGAGACATTAACTACATTTCCCATGAAGCATTCCCTTAAGAGCAGTGGCCCCCAACCTTTTTTGTGCCACGGCCCGGTACCGGCATCACAAAATGATCCGCGGCCCAGTACCGGCATCAGCACGCACGACAAGGCAAGGCGAGCCGAGCGACCGGCCAGCCAGCCGTCCCCCGCTTCTCCCTGCCACCTTCAACTCCTCCTTTGTACCTTTTCGAATGGGCTTTGCTTCAGGACGGCTTCGGGACGGTCGCTTGGCTCGCCTTGCCTTGGGTGCTGAAAGAATCCTCGCGCCTTAGTTTCGTTCAAAGCCGCCCCCCGCCTTCGATGAAACTAAGGTGTGAGGATTCCTTCAGGACCCAAACGCTGCTTTCCAACCAGAAAAGCTCACCTGGAAGCACTTTCTCATCGAAACAAGATGGCGGCGCCCAGCAAACCAGCGGCCCGGTAGAAAATGTTCCATGGACCGGTACCGGTCCATGGCCCGGTGCTTGGGGACCCCTGCTTAAGAGGACAGCTCTCATTCCCAAACTAACTATATACCAGTGGTGGCTAACCTTTTCGAGCTCCTGTGCCAAAAATTGTGTGTGTGCTCGCTCGTGTGCCAGCACCCAGAAGGCAATGTGCGTGGGGGGAGCCTCCTGCTCATGCGCACGTGATCCCCCGCCTCCTTACCTGCACTGAGCATCCGTGTGCCTCCTAGCTGATTTTTGGCCTTCAAGAGGCTTGAGGGAAGCCGCTGCAGCCTTTGGAGGCCGAAAAAACGGGCCCGTTTCATCATTTCCAGTATTTCTGGAAATATGGGAAGTGATGAAAACGGGCCTGTTTTTTTGGCCTCCGAAGGCTGCAGAGGCTTCCCTTGAGCCTCTGGGAGGCCGAAAAACAGGCCTCAAACGGGTAGAAAATCAGTTGGGAGGCATGCGCATGTGCAGCGAGGTAAGTTTGGCTGGGGCTCATGTGCTGGCACAAATGGTTCTGCATGCCACCCGTGGCATGCATGCCATAGGTCCGCCATCACGGCTATATACTGTCTAACCAGCACAGTAATGGTTTTTCAGTTACTTTAAGCCACGATTGCATCATCAGATCCAAACTAGCATGAATTAAGCCAGGGCTTCGAAGTACAATTTACATTATGAAATCCTAATTTGATCCTTGCATGTATGAATTAAGCCAAGTTTAAAATAGGCCGCTTCAAATACAGGGTAGTTCTCGACTTACAACCACAACTGAGCCCAAAGTTTCTGTTGCTGAGTCCGACGGTGGTTAAAAGTGAGTTTTGCCCCATTTTACTGACTTTCTGTTCTCGGCTGTTAAGTGAATCCCTGCAGTGGTGAAGTTAGAGACACGGTCGTTAAGTGAATCTGTCTTCCCATGAACTTTGTTTGTCAGAAGGTCGCAAAAGGGGATCGCGTGACCCCGGGACGCCGCGACCATTGTAAATAAGAGCCAGGTGCCAAGCGTCTGAATTTTGATCACGTGATCATTGGGGATGCTGCAACGATCGTAAGTGTGGAAAATGCTCCTGAGTCACTTTTTCCAGTGCCGTTGTAAATCTGAACGGTCACTAAAGGAACTGCTGCAACTTGAGGACTACCTGTAGAATAGGGGTGTCAAACTCGATTTCATTGAGGGCCTCGGCCATTAAGGCAGGACTTCCCTGAGATCCTCCCTCACTCTCATTATAATCTTCCTTCCTTCCTTCCCTTTTTTCCTTCCCTCTTCGTTCTCCTTTCTTCTTCCTTACCCTCTTTCCTTATTTTTTCCTTCCTTGCTCTCTTTCCTTCTTTGTCTTTGTCTTTCCTCTTTCCCTTTCTCCTTTCCCGTCCCTTCTTGTGCGCTCGAATTAAAAAGGGGGAAACATTTCTCAGTTTGTTTTGTTTTTAGTTTGTTTTGATAGCTTTCGGCCAGTGAAAATGGAGCTTGCGGGAGGCTACGGCCACGGGCCGGCACCATGGGTTGGTCCTTTGCTATTTCCAGGGCGGCTGCGTGGGCCAAATCTAAGCACCCGGTGGTCCAGAATCCGGGCCATGGGCCTTGAGTTTGATACCCCTGCTGTAGAGTGTCAGATGTGGTATGCAACATCCAGTATGGGTACGCTGGTAGTGGATGATGGGAGTTATAATACACCTAGAGGTTGGGGGAGGGAGAGATTCAATGAACTAGAATCTCCGCTCTTTTGAAGCAAACCACAAGCTCCCATTAATTTAATTTAGTGACTCCATTTATTTGCGGTACCTCTGTCTCCGCTTCTCTTTCGGAGAAATGTTGCCAAGGTGATAGATTGCAAAAACATAAAAGGAAAAAAACGGGGGGGGGGGGAAATATACACCATCAAAAGCAATATCAAAACCACATTTTTTTTTCGAAAAAAACAACAACTACTACTAAACGATTGGAAAGGTCAATCTAAAGAGCGTTCATCTTGCAGATTCGATGAGAAATGCCTCTGGCATTACAAGAGGTTTCTCTGAGTTCTTCTTTTAACCACAGTTTTTCTGAATTTGTTTCTTTATATAAGACCAAGTTTCTCTCAAACTGGCATCCTCAGGATGGATGGTTTTGGATTTCAATTTAATTTAGGGCTAAATTATGGCACCAATTCTTAATCATGGTTGGGTCTTCACAGGGCTCTGAGTTCGGCATTTCACCCTGCCACCAACAGAGCGGCCAAACGTATCAATGCCAGGATCTATGGTCAGCCTGCCCCCCTCTCACCCCAAATGGCAGCCATTGGAGAATGTCGGGTTGACAGCCGTCATCCTTTCAACAGGGAGTACAATACCCTTCACCTTTCTTAGCCAGGCTAGTTAAGAATTAGGGTGGTTGAATTCCCAACGCATCTGCAGGGCAGCAGTTCTGGGAAGCAGTTGGGAAGCAGTTTTGCTTTGAAGAAATTTTTAAAGACATTTTGATTGGGATAGATAGATAGATAGATAGATAGATAGATAGATAGGAGAGAGAAAGAGGATAGATAGATAGATAGATAGATAGATAGATAGATAGATAGATAGATAGATAGATAGATAGATAGATAGATAAGAGAGAGGATAGATAGATAGATAGATAGATAGATAGATAGATAGATAGATAGATAGATAGATAGAAGAGATAGAGAGAGAGGATAGATAGATAGATAGATAGATAGATAGATAGATAGATAGATAAATTCAGCAGCCAACTATCAAATTGTCAATTTCCGAGCATCCAAAGGAAGGGAGGGAGGGAGTGAATATCCAGGCCCAGATAATGCACTCTACCACTTGAATTACAGCCTTTCCCAGATCCACTTGGTGGTGCAGGGACCTTCCTACCCCATGCAATGAAGAAAGAGCTAAGAGAAAGTCCTAAACATCCCTTCAACATCCCAGCCCAAAGAGGCAAATCACCAGCCGTTATTCAATCACCCCCATAACCAAGAGTTCTTTTCGTAGGGCCACTGAGGAAAGATACAGTCTGACGGGGTGATTTCATTCCCTGCAATGGAAGAGGGTTGGACTAGAAATTTAAGGGTGAAAAAAAGTAAGGTTTTACATTTAGGCAAGGAAAACAATATGCACAGGTACAGTGTATGTGGTACCTGGCTCAATAGTGGTGACCGTGAGAGAGATCTCAGAGTCCTAGTGGACAACCACTTAAATAGACAAGGAATAATGGATGGAAACTGAACAAGGAGAGATTCAACCTGGAAATAAGGAGAAACTTTCTGACAGTGAGAACAATCAACCCATGAAACAGAAATTGCCCTCAGAAGTTGTGGAGCTTCATCCCTGGAGGCTTTCAAGAAGAAACTGGACTGCCATTTGTCAGAAATGGTGTAGGGTCTCCTGCTTGGCTGGGGGGTTGGAATAGATGACTTACAAGGTCCCTTCCAACTCTGATTATCTGAATCTACTGAATCTAAATAGGAGCCAGCCATGTGCAGCAACTGCCCAAAAAGCCAACACAGTTCTAGGCTGCATAAACAGAGGGATAGAATCAAGATCACGTGAAGTGTTAATGCCACTTTATAAGGCCTTGGTAAGGCCACACTTGGAATCCTGCATCCAGTTTTGGTCATCACGATGTAAAAAAGATCTTGAGACTCTAGAAAGAGTGCAGAGAAGAATAACAAGGATGATTAAGGGACCAGAGGCTAAAACATACAAAGAACGGTTGCTGGAATTGGGTTTGTCTAGTTTAATGAAAAGAAGGAGCAAGGGTGACATGATAGCAGATAACAGATAATCAGAGTTGGGAGGGACCTTGTAGGTCATCTAGTCCAACCCCCACACCCAAGAGGAAACCCTACACCATTTCTGACAGATGGGAGTCCAATCTCTTCTTGAAAGTCTCAAGTGATGGCGCTCCCACAACTTCCGAGGGCAACTTCTGTTCCATGGGTTGATTGTTGTCACTGTCAGAAAGTTTCTCCTTGTTTCCAGGTTAAATTTCTCCTTGGTCAGTTTCCATCCATTGTTCCTTGTCTGGCCTTCAGGTGCTTTAGAAAATAGCTTGACCCCTTCCTCTTCTCTGTGGCAGCCCCTCAGATATTGGAAGACTGCTATCCTGTCTCCCCTGGTCCTTCTCTTCCCTAGACTAGCCAGGTCCAGTTCTTGTAACCATTCTTCATATGTTTTAGCCTCCAGTCCCCTCACCATCCTGGTTGCTCTTCTCTGCACATTTTCTAGAATCTCAACATCTTTTTTATAGTGTGGTGACCAAAACCGGATGCAGTACTCTAGGTGTGGTCTTACTAAGGCTTTATAGAGCGGTATTAGTCCCTCCCTTGATCTTGATTGTATCCCTCTGTTAATGCAACTTAGGATTGCATTGGCTGTTTTGGTTGCTGCTGCACACGGCTGGCTCCTATTTAGCTGGTTGTTCACTAAGACTCCAAGATCCCTCTCATAGTTACTGCTATTGAGCCTGGTTTCAGTGTTCCAATATTTGAGGGGCTGCCCCAAAGAAGAGGGAGTCAAGCTACTCTCCAAAGCACTAGAAGGCAGGACACGAAGCAACGGATGGAAACTAATGAACGAGATAAACAACCTAGAACTAAGGAGAAATTTCCTAACAGTACGAACAAGTAATAAGTGGAACAACTAGCGTGAATGCTCCAACACTGGAAGTTTTAAAGAAGAAATTAGATAACCATTTGTCTAAAGTGGTGTAGGGTTTCCTGCCTGAGCAAGGGGTTGGACTAGAAGACCTCCAAGGTCCCTTCAAACTCTGTTATTCTATTCTATTCTGTTCTGTTCAATTATTCTATTCTGTAATTCTATTCTATTCTGTAATTCTATTCTAAATCTATCCTATTCTCTTCTGTAATTCTCTTCTATTCAATTCACGTGTTCACGTCCAGCTGGAAGGCGATTGGCCAGGCTTTCCCCACAATCCCCCAAGTTGCTTCTTGCCGAGGATCTTTGCTACAGCTGGACTCGCTTGCTTGAACAATCTAGATCTCAGCCTTGACGCTGCTTGGCTCACTTGCTCGAGCAACGTAGACCCCAGCATTGACCTTTGAGGAGCAAAAAGGAGATTGGGCCTTGTCCACAAAGGCACCTCCCACCTCTGTGCAGAGAGCAGAGATTAGACTGAAGAATTGCTGGCCTCCCCACTTTTTCTGAAGAGACGGATAGTTTAATGGAAAGGGTTCCAAAACGCCTGTCTCCCAAATTGCAACATTAAAAAGAATGTAAGTCCACCTCGTCTTATGGCTGCCATCGAACCCCAAATTTCCATTGCAAAGCAAGTCAGTTGTTAAGTGAGTTTTGCCCTTTTTTTACGCCTTTCCTTGCCACGGTGGTTAAGCGAATCATTGCAGTCGTAACACAAGTGGGGTTTTTTTGGTCAAGTTTTTTAATTTATATTGCTTATAACACAGGGGTGGGATTCAGCCGGTTTGGGCTGGTTCAGACGAACCGGATGTTAAATTTACATTCCGGTTCGGCGAACCGGTAGTTGAACCGACCGGCTGGCCCCGCCCACCCCTCCCAAGAGCCTCCACGCGGCCCATTTTGGATGCAGGTTAAGTGCAGGGTCGGAGGCTCTGGGTGGGCGAAAAACAGGTCAAAGATGAAGTACCGAATGTCCGGAAACGGGCCTGTCTCCAGTTTCCGGAAGGCCTCCAGAGTCTGGGGGAGGCCATTTTGCCCTCCCAGAAGCCCGAGGGAAGCCTCCCGACTCTGGGGAAAGCAAAAGTCAGCCCTCCCGGAAATACCAGTAGGCCACACCCACCTTGGCCACATCCACCCAGCAACCGGGCAGAGAATTGGTTGGCGGGATTTTTGAATCCCACCCCTGCTTATACATATCAGTGTGTGAACAATGTGATACCTACCTATCATACATTTTAATACAGATAAATATATTATTGCTCATAGTTATCACATTTCATTTCCATTGTTTCATGTTTAAATCTATCTGATACTACCGCCATTCAATTTCTAAACCTCGCTCTTATTATTACATATATCTTGTTATATTAAAATATGTTATATTGTTGTTTCCCTCTTATTTCTATTTCTGTTCCAACTTTTTTATTCATGTCACTGCAGCATACAAAGACGTTTCTGTCTTCCATCTTTCACCTACTTTATTATTCCTATTTCCCTTGTTTAACTCTTCACATCTGTCTATATGGAAGTTTCATCCTTCCTTCTTTCATTGTTCTTCAGTATTTCAATATACAATTTCCTAGTACCAATCACAGTATCATCTAAACATATAGGGTAGATCTATTCATATCCTTTCCATTCATCCAACCCGTGTAATTCTGAATTCTTTATTGGCCGAGTGTGATTGGACACACAAGGGATTTGTCTTGGTGAAAATGCTCTCATTGTACATAAAAGAAAAGGTACATTCATCAATAGTCAAGAATCATACGGTGCAACACTTAATAATAGTCATAGGGTAAAATAAGCAATCAAATCATACTAGGAAACAATCAATATAAATCATAAGGATATAAGCGACAAAGTTACAGTCATACAGTCACAAGTGGGAGGGGATGGGTGATAAGGAGTGATGAGAAGATTAATAGTGATAGTAATGCAGACTTTGTAAATAGTTGGACAGTGTTGAGGGAATTATTTGTTTAGCAGAATGAAGGTGTTCAAGAAAAAACTGTCCTTGTGCCCAGTTGTTCTGGTGTGCAGTGCTCTATAACAGTGGTCCCCAACCACCGGGCCCCGGACCGGTACCGGTCCATGGATCATTTTGTACCGGGCCGCCTATTTTGCTTGGGCACCGCCATCTTGTTTCGACGGCGCTTGAGAAAGTGCTTCCGGGTGAGCTTGTCGGTCGTCGGTTGGAAAGCGACGTTTGGGTGCTGAAGGAATCCTCGCACCTTAGTTTCATCGAAGAGGGGGAGGTGGCTTCGAACGAAGAGCCGTCCCGATGGCGGTGGAGTCTCATGTTAGGAGGAGATTACGAAAGAGCCCGAAAAGCCCATCGACCACGAGAGGGTACAAAGGAGGAGTTGAAGGTGGTGGGGAGAAGCGGGGGATGGCTGGCTGGCCGGTCGCTCGGCTTGCCTTGCCTTGGTCGTGTGTGCTGATGCCGGTACTGGTCCGTGGATCGGTCCGTGGATTGTACTGGTCTGTGGTACCAAAAAGGTTGGGGACCACTGCTCTATAGCATCATTTTGAGAGAAGGAGTTGAAACAGTTTATGTCCAGGATTTGAGGGGTCTGTAGATATTTTCACAGCCGTCTTTTTGACTCCCGCAGTATAAAAGTTCCTCCATGGAAGGCAGTTGGGTCGCTATTGTTGTTGTTTTTTGCAGTCCTAATTGTCCTCTGGAGTCTGTGTCCATTCTACTATTGTGTATTCTACTATTGTGTATTCTACTATTAGTACACATGCTTATATTAAGGTATTTTCTTTCATTATCTAATTACTCATTGATTAAATTTATTATCAATATTTATATTAGAGTAACACAAGTGTGAAGGGAATCTGGCTTCCCCATTGCTTGTCAGAAGGTCGCAAAAGGGGACCTGGTGACCCCAGTGACACAGCGTCCGTCACAAATATGAGTCAGTTGCCAAGCGTATTCAGAGTTTTGCAGCGTTAATTCAGCGCCAGAAAAATAAACACAGATGGCTGATGCTTCATTTAACATCTTTATAAACATAATAAGTAGATTTTACAAACCAGCTGTAGATTTCTCCAACGTGGCGCAAACTCAGACATGTTGCAAGTAATTTAAGCAGCACAAGTTAGTTTCTCTTTTACTTTAGTTCAGCAGGCAAACAAGAGGAGAGAAGCAATTTCATCTTCAATAGACGGACTCCGAGCTCAAGATAGCTGCAGAGCTTAATAGAGAATCACACCTAGGCTACTTCTAGTTTCAGTTTCCAAACAGTCCTCATTGGCTGTCTTAGTTGCTATGCCTATTCATTGGCTGACCTTGTTACCATGCTCTGTTCCAGTTCATGAATAGACTCTGACAAAGTGTCCAAATTTTGGTCATTGTGAAAAATGTTCATAAATCACTTTTTCTTTTCCAGTGCTGCTGACGACCAAAATTCAAGCCGTCTCTAAATGAATGGTTGTAATGCGAGGACTACCTGTGTCTGGGTGGGCTCCATCAGACCACCGTGAAGCCTGAACAAGCCAGTTTAACTAAATCAGTTGAGGACCAGAGATACCAAACGTGGCCATTAAATCGTTGGCTGAAAATCTTGTTTTCCTCCGCTGATCACTCCTGTCCATCCGTTGGGCCGCATGTTAATTTCTATTTGCGAACGCAGATGTGGGCTTTCCTAATTGCACGTCATCTTCGGCAGTCACAACAACTTAATTAATATGTCAACGAGAGAGCGGGCAACTGCATCTTCCTAGGCTGTGCCTGTAATCACTGTTAAATACTGAGTTGTTGTTTAGTGTGTACTGTGTTGTTGTTCTTTTAAAAAAAGAAAAACATTGCAACAACGCTCTGGACGAATTCTCCAACTCCTGTATTGCCATGCTTAGATTACGGAGGTTGTGTGGAATTGTGCCCAGTAAAAAGTCCCTGTGCCCAATTGTTTTTATTTATTGATTTGATTTGTCAGTCGCTTACCAAATAATAGGTATAAGTATAAACATGAGTAAGAATAAAGGAAATAGGTACGAATAAATAGGGACCATAGGACAGGGACAGGAGGCACAATGGTGCACTTATGCACGTCCCCTTACAGACCTCTTAGGAATGGGGGGAGGTCAATAGTGGATAGTTTGAGGTGAAAGGAGTGGGGGGTTAGAGGATGTAACTACAGAGTCAGGTAGTGCGTTCCAGGCATTGACCACTCTGTGGCTGAAGTTGTACTTTCTGCAATCAAGTTTGGAGCGGCTTACATTGAGTTTGCATCTGTTGCGTGCCCTTGTATTGTTGCGGTTGAAGCTGAAGTAGTCATTTTCTTGGTAGGACCTTGTAGCAGATAATTTTGTGTACTACACTTAACCATAGGCGGCGTAGTTCAAGATTATCCAAGCCCAAAATTTCAAGTCTGGTGATACAGGGTATTCTGTTACGAGTAGAGGAGTGTAGTACTCTTCTTGTGAAATACTTCTGGACTCGCTCAATTGTATTAATGTCCGATATATAGTGCGGATTCCAGACAGATGAGCTGTATTCGAGTACTGGTCTAGCAAAGGTTTTGTTAAGTTGGGACACCTTTGAGATTTGTCAGTGTTTTTCCTCCTGGTGTTTAAATCAAATGTGGGCTGGTGAGAACCATTAAGGGTGACAGTTTTCCACATGGTAACTCCAAATTTGCTTGATCTCAAGAGGAACATAATTCTCAAACTGGCCAAACAAAAAAAAGTGGAACAGCACAAAACAGCCTTGCTTGAATTAGGGCAACCCAGAGGTGATAAAACAATGTTTTTCAACCCTGGCTGCTTTAAGATGGACTTCAATTCCCAGAATTCCCACACCACCATGCTTGAAGACGGGTGGACTCCAATTCCCAGAATTCTCCAACCAGCATGGTTTGACGGGTGAACTCCAATTCCCAGAATTCCCCAACCAGCATGGTTTCAGATGAGTAGACTCTAATTCCCAGCATTCCTCAGCCACCATGCTTGCAGATGGACTTCAACTCCCAGAATTCCCCAGACAGCATTCATTTATTTATGATTTATGTATTTAGATTTGTGTATCACACATCTCATGCTTGAAGGCGGGTGGACTGCAACTCCCAGAATCCCCCTGCCAGCATCCCAGACAGAGACAGGTCTGTCCAGAGGACAGGCTCAAAAAAATTCAAAACGGAGACCTTACGAATGTAACTGAAACTGTACAACAGCCCCCCTCCCTCCAAAGTGCCACCCTTGTGACTGCCATTTTGACTTTTTTGACCTTTTGTGGGCCTCTCTTGTTCGGAGGCCTAGGCCCGTCACATGGAGGAGGCCTCTCCCCTCCTGTTCCCCTCCTGTGCCAATAAATCCTTAGATTATGGCTTAAAATTGTTCTTCAACAATTGCTTTGAGCACAACTGGCAAAGTCCATTTGCGACGGAGAATTGGGTAGTTATTCAGAATAGCCAGGAAATTGCAGTCTTTTTCGCTGGGAGCAGACAATGGCTGGCATTTGATGAAAAAAAAGATTAGGCCTCTTGCCACATTCGAGAGAAGGTCATGTCAAAGGGGCTAATTTCCAATTTTTTGGGCATCCAATTCTCTCTTTTCTTCTCTTTCTTTCCCATTAGATCTTAATCGATGCCTCTCTCAGTCTCCACACAGAGACCGTATTTTCCATATTATATACATTTCGAATCCATTGAGGTTTTATAGGCATAGACAATCCCTCTCCTCTTTTTCCCTAAAAATACACCGTACCGAACAGCAGTGTTTCCCAAGCATAGCCGTTTTAGGATGCGTGGACTTCAACTCCCAGAATTCCCCTAGGTGCTCTCGTGAGAGCAAAATGAACCGTACTGAATTGAGCGACTTATTCATTCTTGTCTGCCAGGTAATATGAATTCTGGGAGTTGAAGTCCCAGCTGTTTTGTCATTGCTTGAGGCTGAAAAGCACTGGCTGGGGAGTTCTGGGAGTTCAAATCCATCCCTCTTAAAGCATGCTGGCTGGGGAAGTTGAAGTCCATACATCTTAAAGCCTGCTGGTGGGGAATTCTGGGAGTTGAAGTCCACCCATCTTAAAGCATGCTGGCTGTGGAATTCTGGGAGTTGAAGTCCACCCATCTTAATGCATGCTGGCTGGGGAATTCTGGGAGTTGAAGTCCACCCATTTGGACTTGTGTGTTGTGAAGTCCACACATACACACACACAATGTATACCCACAACTCCGCATCCAACCTCACCCCATCCAATCCAATATCACTCAAAACTAGGCACGCACACCCCTAACTACCTCTATTCCAACCACAACTGGCCTTAAATGCAAGCTACTCAATGCAAGAAGCCTTGTAAATAAAATAGCTGAATTTCTCCTCTTACTTAATACGGCTAAATTCGACATTATATTTGTCCGTGAAACATGGCTCAACGCATCTCTCCCTGACTCCATTACCATAGTAATGGATGGATGGATGGATGGATGGATAGATGGATAGATAGATAGATAGATAGATAGATAGATAGATAGATAGATAGATAGAT
>NW_020769443.1:671342-681915 GCF_900518735.1 Pseudonaja textilis | reverse complement strand
CAGCCAGCTTTGGGAGTTGTAGTCCACAAGCCTTAACGTTGCCAAGGTTGGAGACCCCTGCTGTAGAGGTTGAGAAATTGCTAGTTTAGGGGCTCAAGAGAACTACAGAAACCTCAGGGTATTTTATTTATTTTTTTCCCTCCATGGATTTTGCAGCTTTGCATTTTTGCAGTGTTAAAAGCAAACAGGTTACCATTTTCTTTTCTTTTTTTTTTTGGTTTTGTTGCAAAGAATGGGGTTGATTTGGCAATTGTGGCAGAGAAAAAAAATGCACAGGCAGCGTATGCTCCCCTTGAGAGCCGACCTTCCTAACTTGAAAATAAATAAAGTTATACAGACAGTGAAAATCAAGAAGAAAATGTCATGCTGCTAAAAAAATACACAATTGTGTCTCTGACTCTTCTTGGTAGTTTTCATATG
Source organism: Pseudonaja textilis (assembly GCF_900518735.1). Next base: position 681,495 of record NW_020769443.1, on the reverse strand, counting down.
GGCGTGTGGCTAGTAGTGTTTGTTTTAATATACAGGTAGTCCTCAATTTATGATTGTTTTGAGTTTGGAACTACGGTCGTAAGTCATGTCGGTTGTTCAGTGGGTCACTGCATGATGTCACCGGATTTCCCAGCCTCTTTTGTGTGGGTTGTTAAAGGAATGCAACAGTCGTAAAGCAAACAGGGCAGTCGTTAAGCAAATCCATTGTTCACACTGTTTTAGCTGGAGCCAATGGTTTTCACCCCAAAATTTCGCAAATTGTAGTTGCGTGGCTGCCAGCTAGTTCCCAAACACCCAAAATGTGATCGTCTGATTATGGGAGGGGCCGTTGGAATTTCAAATCTGGGTTGTAACTACCAGCAGTCATAAGTCGAGGACTACCTCTATATATGGTGACATGTTTGAGCCTGGGTGAAGATACCTGCGTTTCTTCAAAGTTTGGCATTTGTGAAAAAAAACGAGTTAAAAATGGAAGAACCTTGTAGTAGGATCAAATTCTACGGACTACCTCACGTAATCCATTGATGAGGTTACCTAGTTTGGTAATGAAAACAACCCAGTTCAGAGCACCAAGACCCCACGCTCACTTCTGGCACTGATGATGTTACCTAGCTGGGTCATGAAACACACGCAAGGAAAACGGCCCAGCTCAGAGAGCACCGAGGAATCCACAGCGAAATTCTCCCCATAGCAGAATTTGAGTTTCTGCTGAGCACCTGGTAGCTCAGGGTAGACCAGACCCTGCCTAAATCAGGTGCTTATTCTGTTTACCAGGCAGAGCAAATTCAATGTGATCTGCTCCTTAAATTTAACTTTGCATGGAAAAGAACGAGTCCCTCCTCGTTCCTGGTATTATTTACTACTGTTAAAAAGTTTTTGACCAGGGGCGTCCAACCTGGGCAACTTTTAAGACTTGTGGACTTCAACTCCCAGCATTCCCCAGCCAGCAGCTAATCTTTAGACGTTACACTGAATATAAGATATCTAGTAGGTGTAGTCATCTGCCGGCGGTGGCAGAAAAGGCAAGGTGGCCGCTGTGGCCTTGTAGTCTAAGCCCCACGTTTTTATACATGCCTGAAGACCCAATTCGGAAGACATTAAGAAGCGAGGAAAGACGACCCACGCTCAAGTCTCTCCCCAGCCCCAGAGCTCTTTCCCAAAGAAGGACCCCTATTTCCTCGCAGTGCCCAAAGAAATAATTAATTCCCTAATTTTGGATGATAAATAAATACACAACTTTGCCCCTGAGTAGATGTATTTAAGGAGAAAGTACTGGATGATCTCTTTTTCCAGAAACTGGATCTGTCCTTTTTCTTTATATCCTTAGATCTGATGAAATGCAGCGAGGAGGGAGGAATTGTGGAGGGAGGAATTCTCTGTCCATCTCTATCCTTTTTTGTCTCTCCTCTCTTTCTCCATCTTCTGTCAGTCTCTCCTCCCTCTCTCTCCACTCTGTCGGTCTCACTCCTCTCTTCTCCCTCTCTCCCCCCACCTGAGCAACTTTTAAGATGTGTGGATTTCAACTTCCAGAATTCCCCAGCCAGCCATGCTGGCTGGGGAATTCTGGGAGTTGAAGTCCACATATCTTCCCTATCCTGATTGTTAGAATCCAGCATTGCCTGGAATTTTAAAAAGCTCTCCATTTCCACGCCCTGTCTTAACACCATGGCTTAAAACCTGGTTATATAGAGTAAGCCATGATTCCGTTCAGACACCAAGCCGTAAATAAAATGGCAACGACTTTTCGCCTCTTAAAACAAAATCAAACCAGGCTCCTTATAAATTCCATTTGCAACGCGAACAAAGTCCTTTTCAAAGGCCCACATACATTGCATAGATGTCGCACAGCATAAAGCAATTTGTACACATCCCAGAATTTCCAGCCAACTTAAAAGAAGTTGGTGCCCTCTTTATCTCTCTCCTTTGAGATTCATCCTTTTGAAGTCTTGGCTGGGCCCCCTTTTCTAAAAAGCATTGAAGGATCCCAAAACTCCTGTCTGCCACATTGCAAAAATAAAATGGATATGGGTAGTCTTTGACATAGGACCACAACTGAGCTCAACATTAAGACGGTTGTTCAGTGAGTTTCCCCCCATTTTACGACCTCACCTGTTACAATTATGTGAATCACTTCAATTATTCAGTTAGCAAACATGGTTGTTAATTGAATCTGGCTTCTCCGTTGGCTTTGCTTCTTCAGAAGGTCGCAAATGGGGATCACACAACCTTGGGAACACAACAACCATCCTTGATAGGAGCCAGTGACGTCTGAATTTAGATCACACAACCACGGGCATACCGCAACGGTCGTTAAGCGTGAAAAATGGTCCCTTTTTCCGTTGTAACTTTGTCAATAAAAAGTGGTTGTAAGTCGAGCACTACCCGTAATGCACTTTGTCCTTTGTGAGGCCTTGTTGGGGGATTGCAAAGAGGAGACGGGTCACCCATTAAGCTCCAGGACTTCCTGTCCTGCTCCACTCAAGGTCCCAGTACTTGCTGGTCCCTACCGCTTTGCGAGTCAAAGTGCCCCCCTTCCCTTGACAATGATTTCTGATTAGGAAATATTAAGACGTTTTTCTGCTGTCCCCTTTCATCCATCTCGTTTCCATTCTCCAGGGTGGGGTCCTCCATCTCCACTCCAGGCGGCCTCTCCACAGTCTCATTGGCCGTGCCGACCGCCGCATTGCTTCTTTCCACCTGCATGTGGTTATAATCCCCGATCTGGATCATCTGGGCATTCTGAATGATGAGTTGGGGACCCAGCATTGCGTTTGGAGAGCCCACCGACGACAGGAACGGTTGGGAAAAGGGAGACTGATCAAGCCCCAGTTTCATGAAGGACGTTGCAGGAGGAGGAAACCCTTGAGCCTCATCACCCGCCTGGGCTGGCATCCTTGACATGTCCACTACCGGTGGCCGAACTGAGGACTGAAAGTTGAGGAGAGCGAGTTGTTGTTGTAGCCTCAAGTTTTCTCGTTCCCGTTCTCTCTCCTCCTCTCTTTCCTGGATCTGTCTCAGGAGGTCCCAGGTGGCTTTCTTCTCCCGGATCACCTTTGGAGTGAAGGTCTTCTTCACCCTCTTGTCAAACACGGGAGACGTTTCACACAAGGGCACCAACGAAGCAAGCAAGAGGGGCATTCCCCCCGGCTTTAGAGCGTGTTCCCTGGGCACAAATGGAATCACCGAGTGCCTCTTGCAGCAGCGGGTGAGGGAGTCCATTAAGGCCGTGTCCCGTTGATAGTCACAAAGGCGGCCCGTGAAGTTCTTGGTCAGGAGCACCAGCGTGAAGGCTGAGTTGTCCAGGGAGTTCTGGAAACAGTTGAGTTGGCCACACCCAGGGGTGAGGAAATCTTCGCTGAAGGTGGCCCCATTGGATACCCCCAAGGCCTCCAAGCGTTCCTTCACCCGGCAAGCCACCAGCTCGTCTTCTGCGGCATGCAGGACCACGAAGGTGTAGAACTGTTTTTCATCGTCTGGCGGGCCCACCGACGAGGAAGGTTCCGAGCTACAAGAGGCAAGATCCGAAGTAGAAGACAAAGAAGACACTAGAAGTCCAAAACTCGTGCTTGGTGCTGGAGCAGAGGAACGGGGCGGAGCACTTCCTGCAGAAGGTGGCGCTGAACCTGTCTTCTGCAGAGGCGGGGCCTGAAACGGGCACATCAGGTCTCCTGGTGGCGCTGTTTTTGGGGTTGTTGGGCCCTGTGCAGATGGCGTGGGAGACAGTGTGATTTTGGAGTCAAGCAGTAAACAGGGACCTCTGGAATTTGGCAGGGAAGATTTTCTTGAATTGGTGGAGCAGCCACTGACCAATGCCATGTCTTCTCCTTGGCCGGTTGGTGGTAGAGGCAAGGAACCTCCTGTGCTGGAAAGGCTGTCGGAGATTGTCATTGAACTCTCACTGATCTTAAGGTTGCTGATGTAGGAGATGGGGGTACCCGTAGAACGTAAAGACTGAGGGTTATCAGGAGGAGACGAGCCGTCGATTGACACTGGGCTGCTCCTTCTGGCCGGAGTCAACTCCCATCTACTTGAGGCCAGAGCTCCGGAATTACCCCTGGGCAACTTTGAGATGAACTGCAGTCCACACTTCTCCATAGCTTCATCCAGGAGACCTTTGAGCTGGGCTGGTTCAAGGTGGCTCGCTTTAAAGGCTAGGATAGCTTCTCGGTAGGCCTCGTCTCTGGCCAGGGGTTCGCAGAGCTTCTCGTCAACCAAGAGTGAGTAGATCTCTGCCACGGATTGGGCCACCTTGGCACGGTCCTTCTGGAGTTGCTCCGGGGTCGTCCTGCTTGCTCCAACAGCACTCCAGAGGCTTTGGGAGAGGTGACGGGCCACCACGTCGTCCCTGAAGCTGTCGAGATGCACTCTGGCCTCACCTTCCCTCCCTAAGGACCACAGGATCATGACGTGCAGGAGGTGGCAGCTCTTCCGGTCTTGGTGTGAGCAGCTCAGCTTGTGCCTGTATTGAATCAGCCTCTCTGCTGGGATCCCCTTTAGGATCTGGAGGATCCCTTCGAAGCCTCGATCTGACGGGGAACCCCCTGTCATCCTGGGCAAAGCCGGGTCCAAACTGAAGGGCATGTTACGGATGGGCCAGCAGAGGAAGGCCACGGCTCCCCAAACTTTATCAAAGGTGGGATACCAGGAAGCCAAAATGGATGACGTCCTCTAGGGCAAATATTTGAAATGCTGCGGAATAAGCGGGCGCCGTAATTTTGGCCAAACTTGAAGGCTGGGGGGGGAAAAAAAAGAAGAGAGGGAAAAGAATGAAACTCATCTAGAACAATCTGGGGTGTCACGCTTCTGGCGATTCCCCCAAATAAATCATGATCCTCGAGCCAAACTTCAAAAGAATCCGAGAGATTTCTTAGGAGCAACATGTCGGCATTAACCTAAATGAAGCCAACTCTGGCATACGTAATTTACAGTCACTTGTGACTCTGTTTCCCCCCTGGGTGTATCAACCATCATGTTCTCCAATGAAGGATTTCTGTGGGCAGAAGATCCGGTAGCCTAGCGATAGATAGATAGATAGATAGATAGATAGATAGATAGATAGATAGATAGATAGATAGATAGATTTATTGTCATTGTACTCAGAAACCTGAGAACAACGAAATGAGGTGCTCTTCCACAACACACAACTGAACAACACCAAAAGACATATACAAAAAACAATTTAATAACAATATAATCTTTGCAAGATAAGTGTGGAATGTACTTCTGGTTTTTAAACCGTCGTACTACTGCTTCAGATCCCACCCACCCACCCTGTTTATGGGAACTCAAAAACAGGCATAGGAATGTTTTATAAGTTGACATTGGGAAGCCTGGATAAATGAATGAATGAATAAAAAAATAAACCGATGAATCAATGCATACGTCAATTCAAAAAAACATTCCTATGCCTGTTTTAGTAGTTGCCATGAAAGGGGGAGTGTGAGGAAGGAAATCTGGAAGAGGAGTGCAGTAGTTTGAAAGTGAAAGTACGTTCCAACTCTAAAAGATTGTAACTAAACTACCAGAGCTTTTGCCCACGAATGTATTTAATTGGAGAACGTGAACGATGACGCCCAGCCTATGAACGTGCTCAGTTGGAGAATCTGATTCATGACACATCCAATGGGGAAGAGGGAAACAGGGTCAGAGGGGACTCTAAATGACGTAGGCCAGAGTTGGCTTCATACAGGGCAGGGCCAGTAGGTCGCCTGTAATGAATCCTTTGAAGTTGGTTGAAGTTTGGCTCGAGAATCATGATTGAATTAGGGCGATTGCTGGAATCCTGACAGCATATATATGTACATACATACGTATCTACATACCAACGTAAATAATTCTGCTTCATTGAAGATATTTTAAGCAAGGGGCAGATCTGATACAGGTGTTCCTCGACTTGCAACGGTTTAATGACCAAAGTTATAACGGCGCTGGAAAAAGTGACTTAGGACCGTTCTTCACACATAACGACCGTTGCAGCATCCCCTTGGCCACAGGATCAAAATTCTGGCCCTTGGCCACCGGTTCATACTTATGACCGTTGCTGCGTCCCAAGGTCACGTGGAGCCTTCTGATCAGCCAAGTCAAGTGAGGAGACAAATTCCCTTAACAACCGTGTTCATTAATTACAAGCGATTCATTCAGCAGCTGTGGCAAGAAAGGGCGTAAAATGGGGCAAACCTCACTTGAAAAACCGTCTCACTTATCGATAGAAACGTTGGGCTCAGTTGTGATCATAAATTGAAGATTCCCTGTACTGTAATTGAGTTGAAGGCCGAACATCTTAACATTGCCAAGCTTGTAAAACATTGGAATGTATGTTTCTTAACCGTGGCAAAGTTCCGATGTACAGCCTCCAAATCTGAGAATTCCCAACTATTAATTCCCAACCTTAAAATTGCTAAGATTGAGAAACATGGTTACCTTCTCTCTGACATATATTATCTCAATATATTAAATTTAATGTGTGACAAATTCCTTGTGTGTCTCATCACACTTGGCCAGTAAAGAATTCTGTTCTGCTCTGCTATGTTCTGTTCTACCCTAACCCCATTCCTGTCCTGTTCTGTTCTGTTCTATTTCTATTTTAGTTCTGTTCTACTCTATTCTAGCTCTGTTCTATTCATTCCAATATTCTATTCTGCATTCTATTCTATTATTAAATTCTGTTCTATTATTAAATTCTATTCAATTCTACTCTACTCCTACTCTATCCCATCCCATTCCCCTATTCTGACATGACATGATCTATATTAGAGCACATTATAGGTCCTAGCATAAAACTCCTAATAAAATGGATTCACCTAATGACCTGCCATGTTCACTTAACAACGGATGCCTCTGCATGAAGACCAACCTATTTGCAGGCCGATGGGCCCCCCCAAAAAACAACATCATACAGAATCACGTGAAGATCTGCTTAATGACCGTAACTACCTACAAACCTAATTCCAGGCTCCATTCGGGTTTTATGTCAAGGCTTCCGTCCCGTCCCGTCCTCCCCCCCTCACCTGGGGGAGAAGCCTCTGATCTGGGCCCAAATCAATTCCCCGATCCTGGGACCAGATTCAAACGTGACAGCAAAACTAGCACCGTCATAAGTCTCCATCTTTTCCTAGCCAGCTTCCCAGTTCGGTCCAGTTCGGCCAAACCATTAGCTCCAAGGATCATTTGTGAGCAAACCAGTTCACTCTTAACGATCAACTGCCGGGCCCTCTCACCAGCCCCCGGCTCAATTTTTACATTTATCTCCTGCTTTTCAACCTCAGCTGCTTCGCGCGGTACGGCCGATCGCCACCTGTCAGCTGTTTTTCACAGGGATTGCAGCGGAAGTTTGAGTTGCAAATGTGTGTGTGTGTGTGTGTCCAAAGGACGTGTTTGGTGTGTGCACGCGCGAAACGCGCTCACACCGAACTGTTAGGGAAACGTTTTTTGAAACCTACCACTGCACCTCACCGGCTCCTTTGATGCCGGAAGGAAAATTCTTCAGACAAGACGAGACAAGTTGGGTTCATCCTTTCATCGCTAAGCTTGAAAATTCCCGACCTGGTTTGTCTTGTTTTTAAGGGTTCCGGAAGAATAGAAGACATCGACAAGCCAGGACCTGCTCAAGATCTTGGGTGTGGCCTTCAACCACCTCCAAAAAGCTGCAACCGAGTCATAAACTGCCCCGCACCAGAAGAGGAAAATTAACTACAGGCACAACTGGATAGAAAGTGTAGGTGCCGGCCTATTGGGTTCAGGTGTGTTTCCTTGGGTGACAATACAGAGAATGTAGACATTTCCTGGTGGTCTCCTACCCCCTTTTTTACAGGCAGTCCTCTATTTACAACCATAACCGAGCCCCAAATTTCCCTCGCAACCGAGGCGGTGAACAAGTGAGTTTTGCCCCATTTAATCCGTGACTAAACGAATCGTTGCAGTTTTTTTTAACTTAGTGACACGGTCGCTAAGTGAATCCGGCTTCCCCCATTGAGTTTGCTTGTCAGAAGGTCACAAAGGGGGGGGGGGTCGTCATGCCTCCGTCGGGAGTCTGGAACAAGAGCCAACAGAGATTTGAGAGGGCGAAATCCAGGCCTCGTGCAATCACAGTCAGGCTACAAAAATTTCAGCAAGGGGTTCTCTGCCCAGTTGCTGGGTGGGTGTGGCCATGGTGGGTGTGGCCTAGTCAGCCTCCTGCACCCTCCTTGGGCTCCGGAGGCTTTCCTCAAGCTTCCAGGAGGGTGAAAACAGCCTCCCCCGCACTCAGGACGCTGTCTGGAAGCTGGAAACGGGCCCAAACTTCCAGAAGGCCCATTTTTTCAGCCTCCCTGAGCCTCTGTGCGCGCCCTGCCCTTCCCCCCCCCATCCAAAACGGGCCGTGTGGGGAGTCTGGGGAGGGGGTGGGGTGGGCGGAGCCAGCCAGGAGCGGGACTCATTTAACAACGGCCGTGCTTCCTTTAACAGACGGGTGAAGAAAAGTCCTACAGTGGGGCTAAACTCACTGAACCGATGTCTCGCTTAGCGACATCCATTCTGGGCTCCGTTGCGGTCGTAAGTCGAGGACTACCCGTAAAACCACTATCTGAGAAAGCTTCCCAAGAAGTAAACTAACTGCAGGAGGTTTGTCCAGGCAGCCTGAAGGACTGGACTGAAAGGAAGAAAAATTGCAAGCCAACAGGACAGACCCAGACTCCGGAGAGTTATTAGGACCGCAGGAAAAAAACAATTACTACCAACCTGCCTTCCATGGAGGATCTGTATACTGCAGGAGTCAAAAAGAGGCCTGTGAAAATATTACAGACCCCTCACATCCCGGACATAAACTGTTTCAACTCCTACACTCAAAACTTGGCTATAGAGCCCTGCACACCAGAACAACTAGACACAAGGACAGTTTTTCCCCCAATGACATCACTCTGCTAAACAAATAATTCCCTCAACACTGTCCAACTATTTACAAAGTTCTGCACTACTATCACTATTACTATTAACCTTCTCATCACTCCTTATCACCCATCCTCTCCCACTTGTGACTGTATGACTGTAATGTTGTCGCTTGTATCCTTATGATTTATATTGAATGTTTCCTAGTATGATTTGATGGCTTATTTGTACCCTATGACTATTATTAAGTGTAATAGTACCCTAATAGTAACCTATGACTATTATTAAGTGTAATAGTACCCTAATAGTACCCTATGACTATCATTAAGTGTTGGACCTGATGATTCCTCGACTCTTGACGAATGTCTCTTTTCTTTTATGTGCACTGAGAGCATTTGCACCAAGACCAATTCTTTGTGCGTCCAATCACACTTGGCCAATAAACTATACTATTACAAGGAAGGAAGGAAGGAAGTGTAAGTAAGTAAATAATAATAATAATAAATAAATAAGCAAGCAAGCAAGCTACTCCCTCCCATGGGCAGCTCAGGGACGGGTCTGCCAGCCATGAGACCCCTCCCCAGCCAAAAAACTTCCAGCCCCCTTTATAATTTTTCCCCCTCCCCCGTTGGAAAACCTGGGATAAAGCGTCCCTCTTCCCAGGCAGCCCCTGGATTGGAAATCTGTCCCCCCCCCCCCCCGGTGATTTTGCAAGGGGGTGGGCGGGGTCTCTTGCTCAGGGGCTGCCCCGGGAGACTTACCTGGGGCCGCCGCCCCCCCCACCCCTGCCAGGACTGAGCAGGAGGATCTGGTGAGTAGGAGGCGGAAATGTTATCACCCTAAAAGTTACTCGCTCCTCCTCGTCTCTCTCTTCTCTCTCCTTCCTGCCAGCTGGGTGGGTGGGAAGAAAAAAGGGAGCCCAGAGTAGGAAGTGAAGTCTTGCACAGAAGAAGGGCTGGAGGTTTCTGTTTCCTTGAACGGCTTTCGAAAGTGAATTCTTCACACACCCGCGAAGCACACACACCCCTTTGGACAGATGAAAGACACCCGCGGAAACGCACAACCCCTTTAAAAGGCAAATAGGAGAATCTCTCTCTCTCTCTCTCTCTCTCACGCGCGCGCGCACACACACACTTTGGTAGAAACACACGCATACAGACTCTTTGGGAAAATAATGGAAACACACACACACAACCCCTTTATAAGGCAAATAGAATATTTCTCTCTCTCGCACACACACACACATACACCCTTTGGGCAAATCATAGACACGCACAAACACACAACCCCT
>NW_020769443.1:617129-647716 GCF_900518735.1 Pseudonaja textilis | reverse complement strand
GTCCATTCCTTGGAGTCGAAGTCCATTCTGGGAGTTGACGTCCATTCTGGGAGTTGACGTCCATTCCGGGAGTTGAAGTCCATTCTGGGAGTCAAAGTCCATTCCTGGGAGTTGAAGTCCATTCTGGGAGTCAACGTCCATTCCTGGGAGTCGAAGTCCATTCTGGAAGTTGACGTCCATTCCTTGGAGTTGAAGTCCATTCCGGGAGTTGATGTCCATTCCTGGGAGTTGACGTCCATTCTGGGAGTTGACGTCCATTCCTGGGAGTTGACGTCCATTCCTGGGAGTTGGAATCCATTCTGGGAGTTGACATCCATTCTGGGAGGTGAACCCCATTCGTCTTCGAACAGTTGAAAATACAGCTCTGGATTAAAAATGCAAGCTTGCATAGAATACAAGTATTCTTGACCTACGGCCACCCAAAATGTACGTTGCTAAGTGAGACATTTATTAAGTGTGGTTTGCCCCCCTTTTATGACGTTTCCTGCCATGTTTGCTAAGTGAATCACTGCAGTTGTTACATTTAGTAACATGGTTTAGGTAAATCTGGATTCCCTGTTGACTTGGCTTGTCGGAAAGTCGCGAAAGAGGATTGCATGACCCCAGGACAACTGCAACCGTCGTAAATACAAGTCAGTTGCAGAGCATCTGAATTTTGATCATGTGACCCTAGGGATGCTGCAATGGTCATAGGTGTGAAAAACAGCCCTAAATCGCTCTTTTCAGCGCTGTGTTAACTTTGAACAGTCACTAAATGAACTGTTGTAAGTCAAGAACTACCTGTAGTCCTCAATTTATAACATTTTGTTTAGTGACTGAACTGAAGTATATCAATAGAGCAAGGACACAGTTGTTCTGACGAAGGATTCCTGAGACCATAATTAAGCACATGCTTAGTCCAAACAACTCTTGTTTTATTTCAGCGCTGGGAATTATGTGCATTCCCAGCCCATAATGAATCCCAAACAGTCCCTTGAGATAAGCACCCACCTTTCTCTCCTTTGAATTGCTGCCAACAACTAAAGTCCCAAAGTAACTATAAAAAAACCAACCGAAATACAAAGTCCACATAGAGCTTCAAGGTTTAATCTGAACAGAGCAAATGACTTTGCTTCCTGCAAAGATTTTGTCATCTTTGCCTGTCCTTTATACCTGATGGGAGGGGCAATCACCTCCCAGCCTTACTCCCGAGTCGCCCCTTTTGTCTCAGCTGTTCTCACCTTCTAGCAGCTCTGCGCATGCACGCACTGGGAACAGGCTCCTCTTGTTCCTCTGCCTTGCTGCTGCCAGACTCCGGAGGCTCCAGAGGCAGCACCCCACTCCCAGATGGTCCTGGCGCCATCTCTGCATCAGACGCAGGACCCTCGTCCGAATCCTCCCCAGACTCCCTGACTGGTCCCCATTCTTCCCCACTGTCCGATTCCGTTGCCGTCTGCACAGGCTGCCAGCAAACCACAACAACAGTCTAATCCAAGGAACAGGCAGTTCTCGACTTACAATCATTTCATTTTGTGACTGTTGGAAGTTGCAACAGCAGTGAAAAAAACGACTTACGACTGTATTTATATTAAAAAAAAAAACAGATGGGAAACTCTATATCAATTAATGCAAACCTTTTTGTTGTGGTGTGCCGAAAGTGTGTGTGCTGGCACCCACAATACAATGCGTCCCGCCCACCCTGCACATGCGTGCACAACATCCTCGCCTTGCCCCCTTACCTGCACTGTGCATGCGTGTGCCTCCCAGCGCATTTTCAGCCCGTTTGAGGCCTTTTTCGGCCTCCCAGAGGCTCAAAGGAAGTCTCTGCAGCCTTGGGAGGCCGAAAAATGGGCCTTCTGGAAATACCGGAAGTGCCTGTTTACAGCCTCCAGAGGGCTTCTTAAGCCTGGAGGAGGCCTCTGCAGCCTTTGGAGGCCAAAAAATGGCCCTGCCAGAAATACTGGAAGTGCTTGTTTTCAGCCTCCGGAGGCCCTCTGGAGCTCAGAAGAGGCCATTTTCACTCTCCAGAGGCTCAAGGGAAGCCTCTGGAGCTTTGGAAGGCTGAAAATGGACCGTTTCGGCACTTCCGGTATTTCCAGAAGGCCTCTTTTTCGGCCTTCTGAGGCTGCAGAGGCTTCCCTCAAGCCTCCAGGAAAGCAAAAAAGGCCTCACACAGGCTGAAAATCAGCTGGGAGGCGCACGCATGCTGGCGTGCCCTCACAAATGGCTCTGCGTGCCACCTGTGGCACCCGTGCCATAGGTTCGCCATCACGGCTCTATATAGTGAGTCCCTGACTTATGACTTCAGGTAATATTCAACTTACAACAGTTTATTTATGTCCGTTCGAAGTTAGAATGGCATTGAAAAAAAGTGACTTATGACTGCTTTACACACTTATGACTGTTGCAGCATCCCCATGATTTACACGTGATTTACATTCGGACACTGGATAACTGACTCACATATATGACGGTCGCAGCGTCCCATGGTCCCGTTTTGTGACCTTCCGATGAGCAAAGTCAGGAAGGAAATCAAACTCGCTTAACAACCGTGTGACTAATTTAACCGCTGCAGTGATTCACTTAACAAATGCAACAAGAAAAGTCGTTAAATGGGGCAAGAGTCCCTTAACAAATGTCTCGCTTAGCAACATAAATACTGGGCTGAATTGTGGTCGTAAGTCAAGGCTTACCGGTATTCAGTTAGGGGTGGTTAGACAATGCCATGGATCTTACAGTTAGTCCTCCTCTTACGACCAAAATGGAGCCTGAAATTTGTGTCGGTAAGCGAGACAGTTGCCAAGCGAATTGTGCCTCATTTTAGAAACTTTCCTGCTCCTGTTGCTAAGTTAATAACAGGGTCGTTCAGTGAATCTAGCATTCCCCATGGACTTGGTTTGTCGGAAGTTCGCAAAACACAACCCCAGGACCCTGCAACCGTCGTAAATATGAGTCAGTTCCCAAGTGACTGAATATTGATCACGTGACCATGGGGGGCGAATGCTGAAGTGGTCATAAGGATGAGAAACGGTCATAAGTTGCTTTTTCCATTTAGTGCCGAACGGTTACTAAATGAATGGCTATAAGTTGAGGTTGACCTGTACTCCCTCCTTCCAGCAGAAAAGTTGCACAGCTAACAACGAGTTAATGTAATGACTGCAGCTGCGCTTCATGATTTGCTTAACGTCCACTCCAAAACAAGGTCGTAAGATCAGATTGATTGCCTTATGAGCCACGATGACGCAGTGGTTAGAGGGCAGTACTGCAGGCCACTTCTCTGGCTGCCAGCTGCCTGCAATTTGGCAATTCGAATCTCACCAGACTCAAAGTTGATTCAGCCATTCCTCTTTGTGAGGTGGGTAAAATGAGGACCCAGATTGTTGGGGGAAAGAGGCTGACTCTGAAAACTGCTTAGAGAGGGCTGTAAAAGCACTGTGAAGCAGCATATAAGTCTAACTGCTATTTCTATGACTATTAAAAATGTAAAGGTTCCTCTCGCACATATGTGCTAGTCGTTTCCGGCTCTAGGGAGTGGTGCTCATCTCTGTTACAAAGCCGAAGAAGAGCCAGCGCTGTCCGAAGACGTCTCCGTGGTCATGTGGCCAGCATGACTAAACACCAAAGGCGCACTGAACGCTCTTACCTTCCCACCAAAGTGGTGCCTATTTTTCTACTTGCATTTTTTTTACATGCTTTCGAACGGCTAGGTTGGCAGAAGCTGGGACAAGTAACGGGAGCTCACTCCATTACGCGGCGCTAGGGATTCAAACCACCGAACTGACGACCTTTCTGATGGACAAGCTCAGCGTCTTCATCACCGAGCCACCAGGTCCCTGCTATTACTATTATGACCCGGTTAATAACTCTCACGACCTATGACTGTAAATAGGCGGACTCCATGACGTTTGTAACTCGAGGACGTCCGGTAAAACCCAACCGAGTGGATGGCGATTCTCGGAAGTGGAAACGTAGAGAGAACTTTTAATAAATCGGGAACTGGGGAGGGAGAACGTTATCCATTTTTGAAAACTATATCGACCTATTTGGATAAAAACGGCGGAGGGTTTTAGGGGGTGGCGAGGGAACCACAGTCTTCCCTCCTTTCTTCGGGCGACCCCGTGGCCTCGTTTCTGACCACGATGGGGATCTTGGCCACCACCCGGTTGAGGCACCAGGGGAAGTGGACCGTGCCCGTCAGCTCGTAACCTATCTCCATGATGTCGTCCGATTTTTGAGCACTGGTGACGGGCATCACTTGGGGCAGGCAGAGGGTGCTGTGAATCTTGGTGAATTCGCAAGGCCCCCGCTCGATGTTCGACTCCAGGCGCATCATCTCTTCGTGTTGCTCTAATGTCCGCTGCTCCGCTCGGAAGTTGAATGCTTTGTAAAGGACCACCGAGTGGAGGGCGAAGGCCACCTTCCGGATGGACTTGCCCGTCGGGTTGGTGATTTCGGTGGTGAAGGTGATGTTGTCGCCCGGAAGGTAGATGCTCTTGCTCAGCGACAGGCGTAAGGTGATGGGCGCGTTCCGGAGACAACAGTTGTGCGCCAGGACCTGCTGGACTTCCACCACCAAAGGGTACTGAAACGTGGGAAGGAGAGAAGGCAATGTTGAAGGAAAAGCTGATGAGATCCGGAGGAGAATACAGTTAGAAACTAGCAGTCCAACTAACCAACTCCAACCCAATAAACTCCAAGACAAGCATTTCCTCAAAGTTCCACTTTATACTGGCACAACTGGGAAAACCCAAATCTGAGAATTCTGGGTATTCCCTTCCCAAAAGAAAAATTCCAAGATCCATCCCCTGCATCAGTCCATCACAGGGCATAATCAAATCTTCCTCCCAACTGGAGATATTGCTCTAGTCACTCCAAGTGCAAGGCAACATGTCCTTGACTCCGAGAAAGAATGTTGTTGTGTCTAATCGCCTACATCACTAGGAAATCCCCCCTCCCAAATTCCCAGGTGCTGAATGTGGCAGCCTCGAAGCTTCTGAGTACAAAGTGGCTCTGAGTACCACATATTTACTTATAGGGTTGCAAATCCTGCTGTTCCATAGTACAAGACATAGCACTTGGTTACGTATTACAAGCTTTTGATGGTGTTTAAAAGCTGCCTCATCTTCCTCACTCAAAAGGAACTTGTCCTAGTTTATTCTCTTGAGGGACTTCTTATCTTTAGAAGGCTGCATTCCTTCCCCACCCCACTAACCTGCTTTCCAGCTCCATTCTCCTGTGCAGGGCAACCAAAGGAGACCCAGCCAATCAGCTGGGACTCGGGAGGCGGAGAAGAGATGGGGGTGGGGCCAGTCAGAGGCGCGATTTGCCAGTTCTCCAAACTACTCAAAATGTCCGCTACCGCTTCTCTAGAACTGGTCGGAACCTGCTAAATACCACCTCTGGATCAGGCCAATGTAGCTTCGGCCCAGTCTACCCAATGCGAAGAGGAAACATGCCAGCCATATGGGGAATGGTGCCAAGCTGGCCATGCCCACCCAGTTGACCACGCCCACCCAGCTGTCCTGATGTGGCCCTCAGTGAAATTGAGTTTGACCCTCGCCCCTGCTCTGAAGGGTCCAGCTTGAGAAGAATGGGCGGAGATTCCCAGAGGCAAGATCCATCTCTTCGAACTCAACCATGAACATTGCAAGGTGGCCTTGGCGGAGAATCACAGGGTTGGAAGCACCCTTGGAGGTCTTCTAGTCCAACCCCCTGTTCAAGCGAGGAGACCCTTTCCCATTTCCAGGCAAATGTCTGTCCAATCTCTTCTTTAAAAGTCTCCACTGATGGAGCGGCCACAATGTCTGAAGGCAAGTCGTTCGTCGGATTAATTGTTCTCACTATTAAGAGATTTCTCCAGGTTGGTTTTTCCCTTCAGCTCAGAGCTGAAGAAACTTCTTGGAGGAGAAGCGAAACATCTTCAAAGGAAAAAAAAAACAGAAAGTCCAGTTGCCTCTTGAAAAAAGCACCTTTCGGACAACCAGGACCCGGAGAATGGAGAACCTCACCGGCTGCAGCATCCTCATCAGAGTTGGGAGGGACATGAATATTCTCCTTGATTACTTTCCATCCAAAGCTTCTCGTCCTGCCTTTGGGTACTTTGGAAATTAACTCTTTGTGGCAGACCAGAGGTGGTATTCAGCCGGTTCTGACAAGTTCTGGAGAACTGGTAGTGGAAATTTTGAGCAGTTCGGAGAACCAGCCAACCCCATCTCTTCTCCGCCTCCCATCGAGTCCCAGCTGATCAGCTGGGTCTTCTTTGGTTCCCCTGCACAGGAGAACAGAGCTGCAAAGCAGGTTAATGGTGTGGGGAGGGAAGGGGGATTTTGCAGTATCCTTCCCCTACCACGCCCACCAAGCCGCACCACGGCCACCACACCACGGCCACCAAGCCACACCCACAGAACCAGTACTAAAAAATATTTAATCCCACCAACTGTGGCAGCCCCTCCTCCAATATTGGAAGACCGCTCTCCTGTTTCCCCTGGTCCTTCTCTTCCCTAGACTAGCCAGGCCCAGTTCTTGTAACCGTTCTTCGTATGTTTTAGCCTCCAGTCCCCTAATCAGAGGTAGTATTCAGCCAGTTGTAGAGAACCGGTAGCGGAAATTTGGAGTAGTTCTGGAGACGTGGCCAATCCCACTTCTGACTGGCCCCACCAACCCCATCTCTTCTCTGCCTCCCAAATCTCAGCTGATCAGCTGGGTCTCCTTTGGTTGCCCTGCATAGGAGAACGGAGCTGGAAAGCAGGTTAGTAGGGTGCGGAGGGAAGGGGGATTTTGCAGTATATCCTTCCCCTACCACGCCCACCGAGCCACGCCCACAAGAACCGGTATTAAAATAATTTGAATCCCACCACTGGTAGGTGCCAGGATCACTTGGAAGTCACTTTGTTTCAGAGTCGGCTACACCCAGGCAGTGCCGGACATGTTAACTCCCAATAAATCCTTTTGAAGTTTTGGAAGTTGGGCTCGAGACTCGTGATTGAAATGGGGGGGGTAACTGCCGGAATCCTGACAAGTATAGGGTCTCCTGCTCGAGCAGCGAGTTGGACTAGAAGACCTCCAAGGCCCCTTTCAGCTCTGTTATTTGATTATTATCAAATAATAATAACTGCTAGGGGTAACTGCTGGAATCCTGACATGCACGCCATCACCAAACTGGGTAGTGGAACGCGTAGGATCCCACCGCTGGTACTGTTGCAACGTCAAACAGTCCCTAAGCGAATGGTTGTAAGTCGAAGACCGCCTGTACCTTGGATTGCACGGTGTCCTGGCTGTACAGGGAAGTCCCTTGAACCAAGATGTATTTCTTCTGCTTGCCGAGGATCAGTTCTCGCGTGGCACAGAGCGCTTGGAGGAAGTAGCTGATCCTTCCCACTCGGCTGGTGAAAGTGGACGGGATCCTCGGAGGTAAGACGAAGTCGAAGTCAAACTTATGAACCCCTGGGCCCAGCCAGTTATCTGCAAATCAAGAAGCAAAGCAAAAAAATATCTCGTTTTTACATCTACAGACCCCTCACAGCCTGGACATAAAGTGTTTCGACTTCTACCAACTTCAAAATCATGTTATATAGGGCGTTGCACACCAGAACAACTAGACAGACGGGCGTTTTTTCCCCCTGTGTGCCATCACTCCGCTAAACAACAAATTTCCATAACACTGTCAGACTATTTACTATGACTGCATTACTATTCTTCTTCTCATCCTTCCCATTACCTGTCTCCTTTACTACTTATGGCTATCACTTTGTTGCTTGTATCTTTACAGTTTATATTGTGATATTTACTTTCCTAGTATGATTTATGTTGATTGCTTATTTAGTATCTGATGACTACGTGTTGTATCTTATGATTCATGATGAATGTATTTATGATCATGATTCATCACTTATCTTTTGTGAGAGCTTCTGCACTGAAGACAAATTCTTTGTGTGTACAATCACACTTGGCCAATAAAGAATTCTATTCTATTCTATTCTATTCTATTCTATTCTATTCTATTCTATTCTATTCTATTCTATTCTATTCCATTCCATTCCTTTCCTTTCCATTAATTCTATTTATATTCTATTCTATTCTATTCTACTCTATTATTTATTCTATTCTGTACTACTCTACACTGCACTACTCTATTCTATTATTTACTTGTATTGTATTGTATTATATTGTATTGTATTGTATTGTGTTGTATTGTATTGTATTGTATTGTATTGTATTATTCTATTCTATTTTCCATTCCATTCATTCTATTTCTATTCTATTCTACTCTATCCTTATCTCATATATTCTATTCTATTCTATTCTATTCTATTCTATTCTATTCTATTCTATTCTATTCTATTCTTTATTCTACACTACTCTACACTACTCTGCTCTATTATTTAATTGTATCGTATTGTTCTATTCTATTCTATTTTCTATTCTATTCTACTCTACGTACTCTACTCTACTTTACACTACTACTCTATTCTGTAATTGCATTGTATTATATTGCATTGTATTATTCTATTCTGTTTTATTTCTCATAGGCAGTGAAATTCATCGGGGTTCATTTTCCCTGCAGCAGCTTCCAAGCCTTTTGCCTTCTGCCTTCCAAACGATCTGCCTTAGGTGAGCTGCAATATTCAGACGAGGCCAGAACAACCACGTTCCACCAGGAAACAAACCAACAAACCAACAAAAAACAACACCAGCTTTTTAAAAAGGCAAAAGGTGAAACCAAAGGGACTTTTTATTTATTTATTTTTTAAAAAAACAGTCCCTTCTCCATAGGTGAGGTCTGAAATTCCCAACTAGGATTAGAGGGGATTAAAAGAAACGACAGGGAGGTCTATTCGGAAGGCAAGTTATGGAAAAAAAAGGCCGGGCTAATAGATTACAACATTTCCAAAACCCTGGCAGAAGAAGAAGGTGAATGTTTTTAATAAATCGCAGGCCCCGGAGAAGATTGCAATGATGGGTGGCGCCCTGGAGAAGATGACTCCATGTCAGGCAAGTTTATATCGCAGGAGATGTATAATTATCCGAATATTTCCTTAGGCTCCTGAACAAACAACAGGAAGTTCTAAATTGGGGGAGGGAAGAGATATCATCCATGAGTCGGGTGTGGAGGAGCTTTGGGGAAAGATTAGGGACCTGTGGGGTAGGAGGCAGGTTCTTCCCTGCCTACGTGGGAGCTTAAAAGCAGCAGAAGAAAGTCTAAAACTTTTCTGAGCATCTAAAGGCAGTCCTTGACTTACAACTGCTCATTTAGTGACCGTTAAAGGTCCCACGGCGCTGAAAAAAGGGGATTTTATGACTGTTTTTCACGCAGAAACATCATTGAAGCATCGACGCGGTCGAAATTCGGGTCCACTTGTCAACGGACTCCTATTTACGACGGTCGCAGCATCCCAGGAATTCCCCTTTTTTGGCGACCTTCCGGCTGGCAATATCAGCAGGAAAATACAAATTCACCGAACAACCGTGAGGTTTAAGTGAACCGCTGCACTGATTCGCTTAGCGACGGTGGTAAAATGAGGGAAAACTCACTGAACAAACAGTTTCACTTAGCAGCAGCAATGTCGGGGCTCAGTTGTGGTCATTAAGTCAAGAACTACCTGTATAACGGAGTCTTGTGTGCAGGCAATCCTTGACTTACAACCGTTTAACGAATGTTCAAAGTTACGAAGGCCCTGAAAAAAAGTGACCAATGACCATTGTTTATCCTGTCGATGGTTGCAGCATCCCCGTGGACTTCAACTCCCAGAAGTCATCAGCTAAGAGGACCATTGGTGAGAATCCTGGGAGCCGAGTCCACCAAGCTGGATGCATTACTCTAGGTGTGGTCTTGCTATAAAGCATAGAGTCCTGCATCCACCACACTATAAAAAAGATGTTGAGACTCTAGAAAAAGTGCAGAGAAGAGCAACCAGGATGATGAGGGGACACTGGAGGCTAAAACATACGATGAACGGTTGCAGGAACTGGGCTTGGCTAGTCTAGGGAAGAGAAGGACCAGGGGAGACAGGATAGCGGTCTTCCAGTATTTGAGGGGCTGCCACAGAGAGGAGGAAGGGGTCAAGCTATTTTCTAAGGCACCCGAAGACCAGACAAGGAATAATGGATGGAAACTGAACAAGGAGAGATTCAACCTGGAAATAAGGAGAAACTTTCTGACAGGGAGAACAATCAACTCATGGAACAGAAGTTGCCCTCGGAAGTCGTGGGAGCGCCATCACTTGAGACTTTCAAGAAGAGATTGGACTGCCATCTGTCAGAAATGGTGTAGGGTCTCCTGCTTGGCAGGTGGGGTTGGATTAGATGACCTACAAGGTCCCTTCCCCCTCTGATTATCTGTTATCTGTGTCAGGCTGACAGATCTGCCAATCCCCACTAGATGGGGAAAAAGAGATGTTCCAACTCTTTGCTGCCACCTACTGGCCACCGTTCATGTTTGCAGATGAAATCTGGAAGCCTTGGTGGAAAATGCTGTGGTTTGTTAAAAAAACATGATAAGTCTGTCCACACAACAACGCCACACCTCCCCCCCACAGGGAAAGACCCCCACTCCAGCCCGCTTTCTGCTTAACTGCCTTGTGGCAATCCCAGTTTTAAGCAGCCTCACGTTCAATCTTGAATGTTTTGGTCTTGTGAACGTAGTCCGCCTTGTTGACGCAGGTGGCTCGCTGGCTGTAGTCCTTGTCCAAGTGAGCCTCTTCGGTCCACTCCAGGTAGCCTCTCCCAATGAGTTCGACCTTGAGCAGAGGGTCCACCAGCGTGCTGTGGAGGCTGAGAATCAGCTGCCCTTCCACGGTTGAGCCCGCCAAGTACACTTCCTTGGGTATCAGCAGCTCAATAGATTTCACCACCGACATGGGTGGGCATCGAGTACAGGAACTGGGCCCTCAAGACCCCAGAAGGTTTGTCTTGGAGAGGATGGGCCTTGAATGAAGAAGCTTTGTGACATCAGCTCGTGATGCAGTGAAACTGGCTGCTGGACAGATATGAGGCAGTCTAGGTGGCAGGGGAATCCCTAAATATTCCTGGAGGTGGTCTCTTCTAGGCTTAGCCTCTGCCAATGGCGGCTCAAGTCTCACAGTTCTGGAATGTTCCACCGGCAGAATGTTCCAGCAATCTGATGCGCCTCCTTTCCTCAAACATGGATTTGGATTTATTTATTTTTTTTACTAGCAGACCGTATTTAATTGAAGAAAAAAAAAATGATGGAGGAACCAACAACCCTGCCTCGTTTGTTAGGTCTTGGAGAGGAGACCACTTGAAGCAGGGGTCCCCCCATAGCTGGCTGGAGAATTCTGGGAGTTGAAGTCCACAAGGGTTAAAGTTGCCAAGTTTGGAGACCTCCGACTTAAAAGATTCTTGACTGGGAAGACCTGGAAGTTGTGAAGATCCCGTGAAGGGTCAGGGACCACTTTATAAGGCCTTGGTAAGAGCACGCTTTCAATATGGCATCCAGTGTTGGTCACCGTGATATATATATATATAAAAGATGTTGAGACTCTGGAAAGAGTGCAAAAAGAGCAAGAAAAATGGATTAGGGTGCAGTGATGGAATTCAACCAGGAGAACAACCTGTTTGGTGAGTGTGTGCTTCGTACGCGCACAGCGTTGGAAAACCGCCCAATATCAGCTCTAAAACTTAACTTCTGCTGCAGCCCCGGTGAGAAAAACCACTGAGGCACGGCAATCCGCTGTGCTGCACGAATCAGAAGAGCTATAAAATGCAGAAATATAGGACAGAGTAGGGCAGGGGTGGGGCGTGGGTGGGGCCAGCTTATTCCGGGAACAACTGGTTCACCTGAATCAGTGCAAACCAGCTGAATCACACCCCCGATTAGGGGACTGGAGGCTAAAACATATGAAGAATGATTGCAGGAACTGGGTATGTCTAATTCGGTGGAGGCTAACCTTTTTGGGCTCCTGTGCAAAAAATGGTGTGCGTGCTTGCGCTCGCATACCAGAACCCAGAAGGCAATGTGCGCGTAATCCCATGCCCCCTTACCTGCACTACACCTGCCAATTGATTTTCGGCCGCGTGTCTCACAGCTGATTTTCGGCCTGTTTGAGGCCTTTTTTGGTTTACCAGAGGCTTGAGGAAAGCTTCTGCAGCCTTTGCAGGCTGAAAAATGGGCCCATTTCACCACTTCTGGTATTTCCGTAAATACAGGAAGTGATGAAACGGGCCTATTTTTCGGCCTGCAAAGGCTTTCCTCAAGCCTCTGGGGGACCAAAAAAGGACGCAAACAGGCCGAAAATCAGCTGTGAGACATGCAAATGCGCAGCGAGGTAAGGTTAACTGCGGCTTGCATGCTGGCACAAATGGCTCTGCGTGCTACCTGTGGCATGCGTGCCATAGGTTCGCCATCACGGATCTAGTTTAATGAAAAGAAGGACTAAGGGAGACATGATAGCAGTCTTCCAATATTCAAAGGGCTGCCACAAAGAAGAAGGAGTCAAGCTATTCTCTAAAGCACTTCAAGGCAGGGCAAGAAACAATGGATGGAAACTGATCAAAGAGAGTGAGACAACCAACCTAGAAATAAGGAGAAATTTTTTGACAGTGAGAATAGTTAATCATTGGAATGGTTTGCTCCACCACTGGAGGTTTTTAAGAAAAGATTGTGCAGAAAGTCAGCACTCATCCGCCTTCCTAGAGAATGAAATATTTTGGAGAATATTAAAAACGTAGGGCGGGGGGTTGGGCTAGATGACCTACAAGGTCCCTTCCAACTCTGATTATCTGTTATCTGAAAACTCCCCCTAATGTGGGGGAAAATCTTAAAGGGGGCAGAAACCAGCACCAGTCTCTCTACTCCCAAGGAGAAATGGAGGAGGCCAGTTTTTAGAAATGCAGATTTGGTAATCCAGTTAAACCCAGTTCAGAAAGACTGGGCCAGACAGAAACTCCAGATAAGCAACACAATTAGGCAAGACAAAGGTTATAAAGATTTAACTCAGACAAACATCTAGGATTTGCATTTTCCCCTTCTGCCTATAAAGCCAGCGATGACCCCCTTAGGAATCTTAGCTATTGGAATATTAAGGGACATATTTTTGTACAGGAACAGGAAGTTGAAATACAAAGGCCAAATTTTCTCACAGGCCACCAGTGGTCTCTGGCCCACTGGTTGGTGACTAGTTTCCTTTTAACACTAACTCAGTTTAGCATACAGGTAGTCCTTGACTTACAATTTGTTTAGTGACCAGTTACATTGGCGCTAGAAAGAGATTTATGACCGTTTTTTCTCACTTAATGACCTTTGCAGGATCCCCATCAAAATTCAGACGCTTGGGAACTGACTCATATTTATGACGGTTGCAGTGTCCCAGGGTGATGTAATCAACTTTTGCAACCTTCGGCCAAGCAAAGTCAGTATGGAAGCCTGATTCCTCAACAACCATGTTCTTCACAACTGCGGTGATTCGCTTAACTGTGGCAAGAAAGGTCGTAAAATGGGGCAAAAAACCTCCCTTAACAGCTGTCTCGTTTAGCAATAAATGTTGGGCTCAATTGTGGTTGTAAGTCAAGGACTTCCTGTATTGTATGAACGCAGAAACAAAATTTTTATCTGACCTGGCTGAGCATAATTGTCTGAATATAGCCAAGTGGTTCTGTGGATTAAGTTCTGGTTCTTAAAATGAATTATAATACTTCCAGCAATATAAAAAATTTTTTTATTTTTTTTTGCAACCTGGCATCCTCCAGGTTTGTGAAAAGGCAAATTCTCTACTCCCCAGACTGGCTGTTGTGGATTATGGGACCTCATGTCCAAGAGATACTTGAGAAAAGGTGGCCTAAGCATGCTTTAATGTTAATTTTTCACAAAAAGATTGCTAATTAATTTTTTAACGTTCTGTCTAGGCAGAGGAGAAGTTGATGCCCAGGGTTAGGCTTGGCAATGACAGTGCTTCCAGCTTTCCAGAACAAGAGTGCCTCTGAGCATACGACGAGTTGACACACGCCAGGAAATGGGGAATTTCCCCCACCCTCCCCAGAGTGGAAAGACAAAACGAGAACAGGACTATCCAAAGATTTCGACCCCAATCCCCAAGGATTACAATTCTGAAAATAAAATAAAATAAAATCAGCAGGCTTTCGCGCCTGCGCAGTCAGGCGCGACCCTCAGAAACGCGGAAGGGGGGAACCTGCCGGCGAAGGCCTTCCCCTCCTCAAGCCCCGCCCCTTTTTTCAGATTCCCGCCACCGCCGACCAATCAGGAGGCTCCGATCGGCGCCGGGCGAATTTCCCCGCCAAACTCCAAAGCCGGGAGTTGTAAAAAAAAAAAAAAAGAGAGAGAGAAAAAATCAGATTTTTCTTTTTTTTTGGCGCGGCTGCCGCGCTCCCTGCTCCTTTGCAGCTCCGTTGCATAGAAAACGCGGGCTCTTTTCCCGTGCAAAATTTAAAATTAAAGAAGTTGGAAGTCTGCATTGATTAAGATTGGAACGGACCGATTGCAAGTTTTGATCTTTTATTTTTTTGCATACTCACACACACACACACACACACACAAAAAGGCGCCAACCTTTGAATCTGGCCAGAAGAGGATCCTGGGGGAAAGAGGTGTAAAGAAAGATCCGTTTGGCACAGTGAGTATTTTTCTAAAAGTCCTTCCAAGGCTGCAACGAACCCCCCACAAAAAATGCTTGCGGGGTGAGGTTTGACTTAATCTCGGGTGTTTGCACGTGGAAATGGGGGCATCTGGGTTCCTGGTGGTGGGAATGCCCCCCCCCCCACCTGTTTCCCCTTGATCGTGCAGATATTTGCCAAGATGCGTTTTTTAAAAAACCCTGCAAGGTCTGGGGTACTTCTTGACCTGCGTGTTGTCCCAACTGCAAGCTGCGAGAAGTGGCTGGTTGGGTGTGCAAAATTACTCCTCCTAAGGAAACAAGAGTTGAGGTCCGGATTTAGGTAGGTGTAGATCCAGCTTTTCCATTCGCCTCCTCACTTGTGCAATCAAAGGCATCCCTGCTCATAAGTAAACCCCGTTGCAATCAGTGGACCAGGTAATTCCCAGGTAAGTTTGTCTCTAAAATTATAAGTTATTTGAAACATTTCAAACAAATGATAGGTTTGCCTTGCGAAAACATTTGCAACTCCCTGTGAACTGGAAATTTTTGGATATGTAATGTTAGACCAGGTCAATTAAGGGCTTTCTGTATTTACTTTACTTTACTTTACTTTACTTTACTTTAATTATTTATTTTATTTTATTTTATTTTTGTTATGAGTTTATTTTTGTTTCGTTTTATATTTATTTTATTTTATTTTATTATTTTATTTTATTTTTATTTTATTATTTAAATTTATTTTTATTTTATTATTTAAATTTATTTTTATTTTATTATTCAAATTTATTATGTTATTTTATTATTTATTTTCATTTATTCAAATTTATTATTTTATGTATTTAAATTTATTAAATTTATTATTTTATTTATTTAAATGTATTATTTTAATTTATTTTATTTTAATTTTATGTTTTCTTTGTTTCGTTTTATTCCTTTTACATTTTGCCTTCGATTTCTTTCTCATTTCATTCTATTTTATTTATTTTCCTTCACTTCCTTTTATATCTTCCTTTCCTTTTTTATTCTTTATTTTTTCATTCTATTTTTATTGCCGCCCAATTCAACCGAGTGACTCTGGGTGGCGTACAATTCTACAACCGCCACACAATTAAAACCGGTGGAAAAAACCAGAAAACTATTACAACAAAAACAAACCACCCACAAAATAAATAAGGATCAACAGCAGCAGAGTGTGTGTGTGTGTATGTGTGACTGTATCCCCGAAACACAATCCTAGGGGCTCCCTTGAAATTTCTCTCAAGTAAAACCAAAGTTTTAGGCCAACCAGATTGTTGAGAAGAACAAATGGGACTTTGGCAGGCCACGTGAGTTGACCCAACTGTCTGCCTTGGATTTTTGTGGTGTAAAAAAGGAAACAGCCGCCGGAGGCGTAGCCGTGCGTCATGTTCATCTGGCAATTATGGCTGCCACAAAGAGAGGATTGACGGGGGTGCAGCCGGCTTGAGCCATCCCGCGAAATATCTACAGGAGGCGGGAGGTAGATCGAAAGGGGCCATCCTGTAAGCCTCACCGAGGAACGATGGGAGTTGACCTCAGGTAGCATCATATTGCTTTGAAAGACTCGGAGGGGGGGTCTTAGAGGTTATCCAGCCTGACCCCCCCCCCCATTCTGCCCTGCTCAGGGTACGATCCGCTCAGAGCACCTGATGGATGCCTGGTGCAACCTTTAAGGGAAGCGTGCATTGAATAACGTCACGTGGCAGGCTGTTCCTTTGCCAGGAAGGGTGGAGTTGATGTCAGGTAGCGTCATATGGCTTTGAAAGATTTGGAAGGGCATCTTAGAGGTCATCCAGCCTGACCCCCCCCCCCGCTCTGCCCTGCTGTGGGTACGATCTACTCGGAGCATCTGACAGATGCTCGGTGCGACCTTTAAGGGAAGCATGCATTTAATAATGTCACATGGCAGGCTTTGCGAGGAACGATGGAATTGACCTCAGGTAGCGTCTTATTGTTTTGAAAGACTCGGAGGGAGGGTCTTAGAGGTCATCCAGCCTGACCCTCCCCCCCCACCCTGCTCAGGGTACGATCCGCTCAGAGCACCTGACGGATGCCTGGTGCAACCTTTAAAGGAAGCGTGCATTTAATAACGTCACTTGGCAGGCTGTTCCGTAGGCTGACAGCCCATAGGCAGGTAATCCTCGACTTACGACCACAATTGAGGCCCAACCTTTCCAATGCTGAGCAAGACAGTGGCTAAAGGGAGCCTTGTCCCACTTTACAAACCTTTTTTGCTGCGGTTGTTAAGCGAACCAATGCCGTTGTTGAATTGATAACTTGGTTGTTCAGTGAATCTGGCTTCCTCTGTTGACTTTGCTTGTCAAAAGGTCGCAAAAGGGGTTCATGTGATCTGCAACCGTCATAAGTACATGCCAGTTGCCAAGCGTCCAAATTTGGATTATGTGGCCACGGGAATTGTACTGGGCAATGATCATCGTGTGAAAATGGGTCGAGTCCAGTTTTTTCAGTGTGGTAACTGAAGTATCGTTAAACAGAATGGTTGTAAGTCAAAGAGTACCTGTATTGGTTTGAAAGACTTGAAGAGGATCTCAGAGGTCATCCAGACTGACCCCCCCTTCCCGTTCAAGGTAAGAGCCACTAGAAGTATCCGAGAGATGATTGGTCCAGCCTCTAAGGGAAGTAACAATTAAGCCATCATGTGGCAGCTAGTTTCATAGGATGACAGTACAGTTTTATAGCCCATAGAGACCAAATCTGAGAGTAAGATGGATGTCCTGTGCATTTAATAAACATAACAGATATAACAGGTAATCAGAGTTGGAAGGGACCTTGTAGGTCATCTAGTCCAACCCCACACCTAAGCAAGAGACCCTACACCATTTCAATCCAGTCTCTTCTTGAAAGCTTCCAGTGATGAATCTCCCACAACTTCTGAGGGTACCTTCTGTTCCATTGGTTGATGGTTCTCCTTGTCAGAAAGTTTCTCCTTGTTTCCAGGTTGAATCTCTCCTTGTTCAGTTTCCATTCATTATTCCTTGTCTGGCCTTCAGGTGCCTTGGAAGATAGCTTGACCCCTTCCTCCTCTCTGTGGCAGCCCCTTCTCAAATATTGGAAGATGCTATCCTGTCTCCCCTGGTCCTTCTCTTCACTAGACTAGCCAGGCCCAGTTCCTGCAACCAATCTTCATATACACAGAACAGAACAGAGTTGGAAGAGGGACCTTGTAGGTTATCTAGTCCAACCCCCTAACCCTATACCATTTCTGACAGGTGGCACTCCAGTCTCTTTTTTGAAAGCCTCCGGTGACGAAGTTCCCACAACTTCTGAGGGCAACTTCTGTTCCATGGGTTGATTGCTCTCACTGTTAAAAAATTTTATTCTTATTTCTAGGTCGTATCTCTCTTGGGTCAGTTTCCAACCATAATTCCTTGTCTGGCCTTCAGGTGCCTTGGAAAATAGCTTGACCCCTTCCTCCTCTCTGTGGCAGCCTCTCAGATATCATGTCTCCTCTGGCCCTTCTCTTCATTAGACTAGCCAGGCCCAGTTCCTGCAACCATTCTTCATATGTTTTAGCCTCCAGTCTCCTAATCCTCTTGGTTGCTCTTTTCTGCACTTTTTCTAGAGTCTCAACATCTTTTTTATAATGTGGTAACCAAAACTGGATGCAGGACTCTAGGTGTGGCCTTACTAAGGCTTTATAGTGTGGTATTAGTACCTTCTGTGATCATGATTGCATCCCTCTGTTAATGCAATTTAGGATTACGTTAGCTTTTTTGGCTGCTGCTGCACATGGCTGGCTCCTATTTAGCGGCTTGTCCACTAAGACTCCAAGATCCCTCTCACAGTTCCTACTATTGAGCCTGGTTTCACCCAGTCTATTGTTTACTTTTGGTTTTTCTTGCCTAAGTGTAGGAGTTTACTTTTTTCTAGTTGTCCACTAAGACTCCATAATTATTAGTTATGAAGTTTTTGAACCACCCCCTTTAAAGGTTGATTCTGATCTTTCCTTCTGGACCAGTGGAAAAATAACTCCATTTTTTTTCCCCTATGGGGCTGACCTAAACACAATTGAACACTGCTATACAGGGGAGTCCTCGACTTACAACACTTCATGGAGTGACCGTTCAAAATTATAATGGCACTGAAAAAGTGACTGATGTCCCTTTTTCACGCTTAATGACCATTGCAGCCTCCCCAGGGACACATGATCCAAATTCAAACTCTTGGAACAACTGGTTCACACATGTGACGGTTGCCGCGTCCCTGGGATCATGTGATCAGTTTTTGAGATCTACCGAGTAATGAGGAAGCCAGATTCTGTCTGGCTTCCCCATTGCTATGGGCAGCCAGCTTATGGAACAGCCTGCTATGTGACGTTATTAAATGCACGCTTCCCTTCACGGGTTGCACCAGTCTTCCATCAGATGCTCCCAAGTGGATCGTACCCAGAGCAGGAGAGAGTGGGGGTCAGGCTGGATGACCTCTAAGAACCCCCTCTCCAAGTCTCAAAATATCAACTCCATCATTCCTTGCACAGGCCTACAGGATGGCCCCTTCAATCTACCTCCCACCTCCTGCAGATATTTCCCGGGATGGCTTTTAAGCCGGCTGCACCCACGTCGATCCTCTCTTTGTGGCAGCCATAATTGCCAGATGAACATGATACAGCGGGACAGAATGGCTGTGCCTCCGGCGGCTGTTTCCTTTTTTTATATACCACAAACATCTACAGATCTACTTGGCTTTGAGTGCTGAGCAGACTTTGCTGGCCTCAAATCGTTCCTGCCAATTCTCTGTCTCATGAATAAACGGAGCCAAAATATTTCCGCTTAGGCTACGATTATGAATCTACTTACGGGTATTTACAATTGCCGTGTGTGCTGTGGAAACGATTCCAATGTGCTTCGGGTGATGCATGAATCTTAACAGCTCCTGTAGCTGTTTTATGAAAGCTGCCTGCGTCTTTTTGGTCGCCTTTGTTGTGAGCATGGGGGCGGGGGGGGAAAGGAGGCAGCCGCTTTAATGAACTGTCTTATTAAAGCAGCCACATGCTCGCTTTGATTTTAAAAGCAACTGCCTCTTTTTTTTTTTTCAAGCTTGCCTGAAAGGAATCCTTTGAATCCTTTTGTAAGTAGCCCTTATGTTGATTCAAGGAAGGCTTGGGTATACTGATAGTCCTCGACTTAATGACTGCAATTGGAATGGTAGAATTTCCACTGCTAAGCAAAGCGGTTATTTTTTTAATTTTTAATTTATTTTTATTGCCCTTTCGGGGCACACACATGCGCAGTGGGGCGACCTCTTCTGGCATGCCGGCAGAAGTGACTCCGCATGCCACTTCTGGCACGTGTGCCATATGTCCACCATCACGGATCTATACCGTTTATCTCAGACCACGTAATAGTCCAATTCTTTTCGTATCTTTCAATTCTAAAGGAAGCTTATCTATCTCTGCAGGGTCCAAACACTTTCCTGATTACCATTCCCTCAGAAGAGGTGCTATCCAACTTTCCACTTCTAGGCCCTGTCAGTTGTATAGAGTATAATATATTTCACCTTTTTCCTAAATTCTCCTCTAATTATTCCTAATTAAAAAAAAAAAAGTTTGGGTTTAAGCTCAATTTGAAGACCTGTTGTTATTTCCTGTAACCAATTTCTTATCTTTACCCAATATTTCTTCATTTTGGGGCATGGCCACCACATATGAAAAAAAAAAGTACCCTTTTTTTGTTTGCACTTCCAACATTCCGGACTCGTGTTTGGGTACATCTTCGCCAATCTTGCTGTTCTGACCAAGGTTTCTTCCCAAGACCGTAATTAAAGCACATACTTGTTTAACTCTTGTTTTATTTCAACACTGGGAATTATGTTCATTCCCAGCCGGTAATGAGTCCCAAACAGTCCCTCGAGATAAGCACCCACCTTTCTCTCCTTTGAATGGCTGCCAACAACTAGAGTGCCAAATGAGTTATAAAAAACCAACCGAAATACAAAGTCCACACAGAGCTTCAAGGACTAATTTGAACAGTGAACGACTTTGCTTCCTGCAAAGGATTCTCTACCTTTGCCTGTCCTTTATCCCTTACGGGAGGGGCAATCACCTCCCAGCCTTACTCCTGAGTTGCCCCTTTTGTCTCAGCTGTTCCTTCTAGCATCTCTGCACACTGGGAACAGGCTCCCCTTGTTCTTCTGCCTTGCTGCTGCCACGCTCTGGAGGCAGCACCCTACTCCCAGGTGGTCCTGGCCTCATCTCTGCATTGGAAGCAGGACCCTCGTCCGAGTCCTCCCCAGACTCCCGGACTGGTCCCTGTTCTTCCCCACTTCCGCTGCTGGCGAACCACAACACTCGCCGGTGGTAAATGCCAACGATAAAACAATTTATAGAGGTTTTCCTTATAGGCAGCGGGCATGGGGGAAATTATGAACAAGGTTACATGAGTTATGCCTGATTTTATGACCTCCTTTGCCATGGTTGTTAAAGGAATCGCTACCGTTTTAAGTGAATCGTGTGGTTGCTAAGGGAGTCGGACTTCCCCCGTTGACTTGGCTTGTCAGAAGTCAGCTGGGAACGTCGTAACTGGAGATCACATGACCCTCCCCGGGACATGGCAAACGGCATAAATACACCCCCAATTTTTTTTAAAAAATATACATTTTATTGAGCAAAACAATTAAAAACATTGATCATGGTGAAGTCGGTTTGACGTGATTTGGGGTCAATATTGCATATGTATACTGTATATTTTCCTATAAACAATTATTCAACTATATACATACCTACATTTATTTGTTCATATAATACATTTCTAATATCATTCATCTTTTCATCTCATCCAGTCATTTACCTTTCCAGCAACTCTTTTCCCAACTTAAGAGCTTTCTGTCTGCTCCCACCATGATAGAATTTGTCCCAAATTTCGTAATATGCCAATTTCATCTTTGTTTTTCGTTTCTAGAGTTAACTTGTCAATTTCAGCGCAAAACAAGATTTTGTTGATTACTTCTTCACTTGGCATAACTGTCTCTTTCCAATTCTGGGCAAATGCTAACCTTGGCTGCAGTAATAATGTGTATAATCAAATAAAGCTCATCTTTCTTGTATTTTGTTGACATAATTCCTAATAGAAAACATTCTGGTAGGTGATCGCCAAGCGCCCGTATTTTGATCACGTGACTGGCGACGCTGTGATAGTCAACAAATGCGAAGACTAGTCCCAAGTCACTCTGTGACTTCAAATGGACACTGAACGTGTCAGGTTTCCAAGTGATGAAATCCATTTAGAAAGAAAAGAGCAACGTCCATCTTCCAAAACAATTTCTTTTATTTAGGAAAGCATCAAATTGGCAAAGTCTGTGGTAATTCCGCATCTGACACACAACCCGGAATT
This sequence comes from Pseudonaja textilis, assembly GCF_900518735.1. Next base: position 625,803 of record NW_020769443.1, on the reverse strand, counting down.
ACACCACATAATATTGGAAATTAGAAACAACCCCCAAAAGTCACATTCCCCAATAGAAGAAAATCAACGTTGCTTGTTTTCATCAATCTCCACCTCCAAGCCTCAGCAGGATCAGCTTTTGTTCCCACGGGAAGAAGAACCACCTAGCCTAAACAACTCTATCTCCGCTCCTCCCACCTTAGGAATGTGGCAAGGCCAACCCCCACCCCCACCCAACCAGCAAAGAGAAGAAAGAAAAGGAATATATAATAAGGCTAAATAAAATGGCTACGCATATGTCAATTTCGGGCTTGACAGGATGGTTGTAAGTTGAGGATTACCTGTACAGGTAGTCCTTGACTTAATGGTTCACTTAGTGACCGTTTGAAGTTATGACAGCACTGAAAAGGGGGACTTGTGATCCTTTTTCACACTTATATGACCATTGCAGCACCCCCAAGGTCACGTGATTTACATTTGGATGCTTGGCAACTGACTCACATGTATGATGGTGGCTGTGTCCCCGGGGTCAAGCAAAGTCAGTGGGGAGGCCAGATTCATTTAACGACCGCGTCACTTACTTAAGAACTTAAGAATTCATTTAAACCACTGAGGCAAGAAAGGATATCAAATGGGGCAAAACTCACTTAACGAATTTCTCATCTCAGCGATATAAATGTTGGGCTTGATTGCGGTCATAGGTTGAGGACGGCCTGTATAGGGCCATGGTGTTGATTTTGCAAATGGCTCACAAGCGCTGGTGCCCCTCAAGGAGAGAACGTTGTAAAGCAGGAAATCAAATATTGTGCAGCGTGAAAAAAAAGTTAAAACACAACAGAATATATTATCTGGATGGTACAAAGCCTGCCCTATATCTATGTCTTTCTATCATCTATCTATCTATGTCTGTCTACCTATCTCTGTCTATCTGTCTATATTTGTCTATCTACCTATCTCTGTCTACCTGTCTATATCTGTCTATCTGTATCTGTCTATCTACCTATCTCTGTCTATATCTGTCTGTGTCTGTCTTGTCTCTCTATTTTTTCTATGTCTGTCTATCTACCTATGTATGGTCTATATAACTATCTGTCTACATCTGTCTGTCTATGTCTGTCTGTCTGTATCTATCTGTCTTATTTATATATGGCTGTCTGTCCATGTATATGTATCTTATCTATGTGTATACGTCTGTTTATCTGTGTATCTATGTCTATATGTCTGTCTATGTCTGTCTGTCTGTCTATCTATCTATCTATCTCTATCATCTATCTCTATCTCATCTATCTCTATCTATCTATTATCTATCTATCTATCTATCTATCTATCTATCTATCTATCTATCTATACCATCTATCTATCTATCTATCTATCTATCTATCTATCTATCTATCTATCTATCTATCTATCTATCTATCTATCTTATCTATCCAGAATATTACCCATCTCCACCTGAATCTTCAGACTGAGTTTGGGGAAAAAAGGAAGCTTAGGAAAGTTCATTCCAAAAGATGAGCACGAACGGAGAAGTTTAATTTTGTGGGAGGTGATTTCTTCCCCTCTGTTCACTTAGTGGCGAAGTTACAACGACACTGAAAAAAAGTGACTGAGGACTGCTTTTCACAGTTACGACCTTTCCAGCATCCCCACGATCATGGGATCCAAATTCAGACGCTTGGCAACTGGTTCATACTTAACAGCCGTTTTTGTGTTCCCAGGGTCACGTGATCTCCTTTGGCGACCGTTTGCTCAGTAAAATCAATGAGGTAGCCAAATCCACTTAACAACTGGGTTGCTAACTTATCAACTGCCAGGGATTCACGTAACGATCATGGCAAGAAAGGTGGTACAAGGGGGCAAAACTCACTTAACAAACGTTTCGCTTAACAACATAAATATTGGGCTCAAGTGTGGTCGTAAGTCAAGGACTCCCCCCTATGTGAAACCTCCAAATAGCAGGCGGAAAATTTTCGCTCTCCAACCAAGGGAAAGTAAAATCCCCAACTGAAATGTGCACCTGGGTGTGTTTTTGTGTTTGTGTGAGTTTGACACTCAACTGAATCGAAAAAGCAGCTTCGATCTCAACAAAGCAGGACGGATGGTTGATTTTTTTTTTAATTTCCCTCTCAAGAGGTGGGTGGGGGAATCTCATATTTATTGCACTGACTGAGGTCTGGAATTCAGTGTTGTTGTCAACAGCTGCTCCGCGTTATGATTTATAATTTCAGCTAAGAAATAGCCATCCAGCCCTTCTTAAAAAATACACATTCATTGGTCAGGCATGCGGTTTTTTCCCCAAATGAAAATTAAACAATAGGAAAAAAAAAAAACAACTTTCAGAGTGTTTAGAAACTCCAATAAAGATTGAAATCTAAAAAAAACCAAAAAATATCAACCGGCTGTAGACACAGATCCCGCAGAGACCTTCGTGCCAATTTTTTTCCCCCAAACGTGGCAAGTAAGATATGTGGACTTCCAACTCCCAGGTTTTGGGATGAAGTTCCAAATTCATCGGCTCCGTCTTTTTTTATCAAAGGGATCTTCAAAGTAACAGTATAACAGAGGTGGAAGGGACCTTGGAGGTCTTCTAGTCCAGCCCCCTTGCTCAAGAAGGAGACCGTATACCGTTTCAGATAAGGTGGCTGTCCAATCTCAACTTAAAAACCTCCAGTGACGGAACATACACAATTTCAGGCATTCCACAATAGTTCTCACCATAAGGAAATTTCTCCTTAGTTCTACGTTGCTTCTCTTTTTGGGGGGTCAATTTTTATTTTATTTTATATTGCTTATACATACCAATGTGTGAACAGTGTGATACCTGGGTATCATACATTTTGGTACAAATAAATATATCATAACATCATAGTTATTACATTTCATTTCCATTGTTTCACGTTTAAATCTGATACTACCGCTGTTCAATTTCTAAACCTCCCTTTTATTATTACATATATCTTATCGTATTAAAATAGGTTATATTGTTGTTTCCCTCTTATTTCTATTTCTGTTTTAACTTTCATTCATGCCACCGTAGTATTCAAAGATGTTTCTTTTTTGTCTTCCATCTTTCACCTGTTATTATTCCTATTTCCCTTGTTTTAACTCTTCCCATCTGTCTATGTGAAAGTTTCATCCTTCATTCTTTCATTGTTCTTCAGTATTTCAATATACAATTCTAATACCAATCACAATGTCATTCTCTCTTTGATTAGTTTCCAACCATTGTTTCAAAACACTCTCAAAGTTCCGTCTCATCCTGGGAACCCTTTTTTTTGAACTATTACCATCTGGCAGACGGTACAGAATAATAAAAACAAGGACAAATAGGCTGAAAAACAGCTTCTATCCCAGGGCAGCAGCTCTTTTGAATTCTGCTGTATAGTGCAGTGTTGGTGTGGTGTTGCTGTGGGTTTCTGGTTCAATGTGTGAAGGGTGAAGCATGTGTGTTTGTGTTTATTTTCATGGTCATGATGTGCACTGAAGATGGCGTTTGATTTCGTTGTAGGAGGTGCAATGACAATAAAGTAAACTAACTAATTGTCCTGCCTTCAGGGGCTTTGGAGAAAAGTTGTTCCACTGATTAATGGTTCTAACTGTCCGGAAATTTCTCCTTAGTTCTAAGTTGCTTCACTCCTTGATTAGTGTCCATCCGTCGCTTCTAGTCCTGCCTTCAGGGGATTTGGAAAATAATTTGAACCCCTTTTCTTTGGGGCAGCCCTTCAAATATTGGAAGACTGCATTCAATTTTGGTCGCCGCGATGTAAAAAAAGATGTTGAGACTCTGAAAAGAGTGCAGAGAAGAGCAACAAAGAGGATTACGGGACCGGAGGCTGAAACATATAAAGAACGGTTTGCAGGAATTGGGTATGTCTAGTCTGATTAAAAGGAGGACCAGGGGAGACATGATAGCAGTCTTCTAAAATCTCAGGGGCTGCCCCAAAGAAGAGGGAGTCAAGCTATTCTCCAAAGCCCCTGAAGGCAGGACAAGAAGCAATCAGGATGGAAACTAACGAAGGAGAGAATCAACTTAGAACTAAGGAGACATTTTTTGACAGAACAATCAGTAGTACGAAGTTATGAACGCTCCGACACTGGAAGTTTTTAAAAAGAGGTTGGATAACCATTTGTCTGAAGTGAGGTAGGGTTTCCTGCCTAAGCAGGGGGTTGGACTAGAAGACCTCCAAGACACCTTCCAACTCTGTTATTCTATTCTATTCTATTCTATTCTATTCTATTCTATTCTATTCTATTCTATTCTATTCTTTGTTAAACTAGACATACCTAGTTCCTTCAATCACTCACCATACAGTTTAGCCTCCAGTCCCCTAATCGTCTTTGTTGCTCTTCTCGGCACTCTTTCCGGAGTCTCAACATCTTTCTTGTATTCTGGTGAACAAAACTGGAGGCAGTATACCAAGCATGGCCTGCGTGATGTAGTATAAAGTGGTATTATCGCTTCTTGTGAGCTTGGTGTTGTCTGTCTCTTGATGCCGACTACGTTGGCAGCTTTTTTTGGTAGCTCCAGCACACCGCTGGCTCATATTTTAAGTGATTGTCCACTAGGTCTCCCCAAGTAACTCGCAGTTATTGAGCCAGCTACCAGGGGTGTCAAACTCATGGCGTCACATGACGTATTGGGACTTCTATCCCCTTAGTATAAATGGGCATAGCCAGTGCATGATGTGTCTGACCCGTAGGCCGGACGTTTGACAGCCCTGACCAACACTGTGCCTAGTCTAGAGAAAAGAAGGACTAGAGACGGCCTTGTGTCAGTATTCCAGTATTTGAGGGGCTGCCACAAAGCCCCTGAAGGCAGGACAAGAAGCAATGGATGGAAACTAATCAAGGAGAGAAGCAACCTGGAATTAAGGAGAAACTTTCTGATAGTGAGGAAAATTAACCAGTAGAAGAGCTTGCCTTCAGATATCGTGGGTGGGACCATCACTGGAGGATTTTAAGAAGAGACAGATTAACAGATCGTTGGAAGGGACCTTGTAGGTCATCTAGTCCAACCCCTCCACCCAAGCAGGAGACCCTACACCATTTCTGACAGGGCAGTCCAGTCTCTTCTTCAAAGCGTCCAGTGATGAAGCTCCCACAACTTCTGAAGGCAACTTTTATTCCCTGGCTGGATTTTTCTCCCTGTCAGACAATTTCTCTTTATTTCTAGGTTGAATCTCTCCTGGATCCGTTTCCATCCATTAGTCCTTGTCTGGCCTTCAGATGCCTTGGAAAATAGCTTGACCCCTTCCTCCTCTCTGTGGCAGCCCCTTCTCAAATATTGTCTGGCCACTTATCTGAAATGGTATAGATCTCCTGCTTGAGCAGGGGGCTGGACTAGAAGACCTCCAAGGCCCCTTCCAGCTCTATTCCGAATCTCATTCTATACCTGTGCATTTGGTTTTTTTCTTGCCTGAGTGCAAAACCTGTCTTTTCTCACCACTGAATTGCATTTTATTGGGAAAGGCCCAGTGTTCAAATCTATTTAAAGATCCTTCGGGATCTTGAGCTGTTCTTCTAAACTTAAAAGTATAGGCTGTTACCCCAGCTTCCTATCTTGCAAGAGGTTGGACCACAGGCAGTGATGTAATACAGAACGGTGAAATAACAGTCACATGCTTCCATAAACACATAAGGTGCAATTTTACAAGATTCATTCCTTCATTCCATTGAGCCAGGTAAACTTAATGAGAACAGAAGGACATTTTTGAAATTTATGAGGTCCTTTGGGTTTGGAAATCAATGATTCCTGAGGTTGATTAGAGCTTCTTATCATTGGTCTTTCAACTCTTAATCACTAATTTGAAAGCTCATTTCCTGTTTGGGCTGAAAAATCTCTCTGACCTTCTTCTCTTAACTGGGAAGTTAAGCAGGATTGGATCTGGTTCATACTCGGACGGGCAAAATCTGAAAATTTTTGAAAACGTATCGCAGAACGCCAGCTAGTCAGTTAGTTTACTTTATTGTCATTGCACCTCGTACAACGAAATCAAACACCATCTTCAGTGCACATCATGACCATGGAATAAACACAAACACACATCCTTCCTATTCTATACGATTAAATTGAAAACCCCTGATATTGCATTAATATTGCACTATATACAGTAGAATTCAGTAGAGTTACTGCCCTGGGATAGAAGCTGTTTTTCAGCCTATTTGTCCTTGTTTTTATTATCCGGTACCGTATGCCAGATGGTAACAGTTAAAAAAAAAGGGTGCCCAGGATGAGATCGATCTTTAAGGATGTTTTGAACTTTCTTAAGGCAGCGGGAGCTATAAAGCTCTTCCAAAGAGGGGAGAGGGCAACCCATGATCCTCTGAGCAATGACTTTAACCCTCTGGAGTGCTGTCCTATCTGCCCCTGTGCAATTGGCAAACCATACAGAGGTGCAGTATGTTAAAATGCTCTCTATGGTGCAGCGGTAGAAGGTCACTAGCAGTTTTTCATTCAGTTATTGTTTCCTGAGAAACCTGGAGGAGATGGGTGAAGGGAAGGATGGGAGGATTAATAGTAATAGTAACGCAGACTTAGTAAATAGTTTGACAGGGTTGAGGGAATTATTTGTTTAGCAGAGTGATGGTGTTCGCGAAAAAGCTGCCCTTGCGTCTAGTTCTCATCCAAGTCTTTAACTTCTACCTTATTTGAAAAAATCACCAATCATGGGCAGAGCCCCCTCTTTCTGGCACAAGGCCTTAACTAATAGAATATTTGGACCTCTGCTAGATGGGGGATTCTGGGAATTGAAGTGCACACATGTTAAAGTTCCCGAGGCTGAAAAAATACCAGTTTAATGTTTTTAAGGATGCTTAAAGTCGATAGCCTTGAGAGTTGCAACCTCTGTTATTTTGTGGTGACCTCACCCTTCCTGTGGCACAGCTGCCTGTTGACGGGTAGCTCTGCCACAAAGTCGGGCGCCATTGTTTTTGTTGCATCTTTGAAATATCAGAGGACGCCTCTCCATGTTGTGCCTTTGGTCACAAAAGCAATGTGAGCAGATTGGAGGGGCCCCAAGGAGAGGAAAGAAATCTGGGAGTTTCGGTTGGTATTTTCCCTGCATGTGCCACGTGTAGTGGATCACAAAAGGGAATCCCGCCCCCCCTCCAAAACAGGATCCAAGTCAGGAGGAAATCAAGACTGGACAGGGCGGGAGAAAAATTCCTAACCAGTGACGAATTGGGGGAAGGTGGGTGGGACAGGGTTATAGGGAAGAAAGGTTGGGCGACAAAGGGGAAAAGCGAAATATTAATCCAGGCATAAGCTGTCAGATACAGTAAACATCTTTTACAATTTTACAATTCCAGCTCTATTCTGATTGATGGATTGATTCTTTTCTCTCTATCTTTTTCTGGTGGAACTTTTAAATCTTTTCCATATGCCAGCTTGAATCATTCAGGACCGGGCAGTCTCATTTACTGGATCGATAATTATAATAATGTACATGTTTCATTGATTGAAATAGACTCCAGTCCCATCCGTCCGTCCGTCCCCACTTTCTGGCAGTCTTGTCTAATTGCCCTGCTGTGCATTATAGATATTGTAACTCCTAACCAAGAGGCAGATTCATGCTGCAATAAAATGGCAAGCCTTAAAGATGCCGCAAGATTGTTGCTACAACCAGGGTTTAGGTACTTCTGCATAAATATTGGCAATATTTTGGAGTTAAGCTTCAAGTGAGTTGCAAAAATTTACTCTTGAGTAAGTACACGTTTTGCACCAATGCAAGGTGCTTGCAAGCAAATTGAGTCCACAGATGCTTCTTTATTTTTGGAAAATAAGTTGCATAGGAAATCACCGTCCATTAATTAAATTAATCAAATTATTTTTTTTAAGTAAGCCTATCATAGCCATTGAACAAACAAACAAACAAATAAATACATAAAGTTAGGGCCTTGCAACGGATAGGGCTTTAATTTTGGCTGGAAAAAAATTGCCTTGCTGCCAACTGAAAATCGCCAAGTCTGCTTTTCGAAATAACGCGCAAAATTGTTCCAAGGGACGGAAGGGAAGCTTAAAATGCAGCCTGTCCCTTTAAATTCATCTCTATTTTTGTGTGTGTGTTTGTGTGTGTGAAGCGCTTCTCTGGCTTCGGTTTTTTTGGGGGTGGGGTGTCTGTGTGTAACATCTCGCGAGACTTCCCTTTTCCAATCCTCGCGGCCGGGCGGTTTTTTTTTCAATTTGTGGCGCGCGCCTTGAACTCCGCGAGGAAGGAACAGGCGAGTCGTCCCTGATTCGGGGGTGGAGGTGCTCAGCCGAACTTGCTGGCGGGGGTGGGTGGAGGGAAGGCGGGAGCTGGAGGCGTTCCGTGAAGGAAAAGCGGCGTATGGGCGTCCGGCCTTCGCGAGCGCGCGGCCAATCGGAGGGCGAGGAGCGGGGAAAGGGGCGGAGCGCAAGCCGAAAGACGAGGCGGGGAAGAAGTGGAAAAAAAAAAAAAACAGCCCAGCCAGGTGGGTTCGGTTGAGCGGTCGCGCTGAGGGGGTCGTCGAGCGGCTCCGAGGGGGCAACGGCCGACGAGGTGGGGAAGGGGAGCCCCTCAAACGGGCCGCTTTGGGAGCGAGGAATGGGAGGGCCGAGCCGGAGAAAGCAGGGTTGGGAGCCGCCGGGGAAGACTGGGCTTCATTTGAGGGGGGGGACCTCTTTGTGTGGGTTCATGAAGTGGGACGAGCTGGAATTTGGGGGGGGGGGGGGCCC
>NW_020769443.1:588216-617029 GCF_900518735.1 Pseudonaja textilis | reverse complement strand
GGGGGGGGGGGGGGTCCCAGCCTATAGATATTGGAAGGAAGCTGGTCAGTTTAGGGGCTTATAGGAATGGGGGGAAACTTGGGGGCACCCGTGGGGGGGGAAACTTGGGGGAGGGGGATCCTGAAGGGGGTGAAGAGAGCGCTTGGGGGGCTTTGGGAGGGAAAATGGGGTCATGGTTGCCATGGGAACCTTGTTTTTAATTTGGGGGGGTGTTACGAAAGTGGGGAAAGACGGTTGTGTAACTTATATTCGTTATCCGGATAAAGTTTTCTAAGAAACGGGCTTTTTGGAAATAACAGGACAGCAGCAATGCCAGTGCTAGTAATAATTCTTATTTTTTTGCGGGGAAGGGAATGACTGCAATTTGCTTTTTATTTTATTTTTTAGTCAAAATGTAGGTTCAGAGCAGGCCCATTTACCTTCAAGGGGTATTATCTGTTTCCTCGAGTTGATTCAAGTTGGCTTGAAGAAATTATTTCCACCCCCCCAATAATAAACCACCAAACAAAAAGTATTGGCAATAAATGCATTATAGAGATTTTATTTCTGCCAGACGAAACGAGTTGCATCCATGAAATGAATGGCATCCTTTTAAAATTGGGAGGAGGGGGAGGCAGTGGGGGGGGTGGGGTGTCGTATGTGGAGGGTGATCCTGGATTTGCACAATGGGTGCAAAATGGGACCGTTCGGTGCGCAAACATGGAGGCGCTTCTAGGTTGAACGAGGGGAGACTGGCGAGGGGTGGGCACGTGTTTTTTGGGGGGAAATCGGGATTGATGGGCAGGCACACGGTCTCCCTTCTCCCCCCCCCCAATCCTTCACGTTCTTGTGATTCTTCCACAGACACAACTGCCACAATGTGGATCCAAGTACGCACCATGGACGGGAAAGAGACACATCGGGTGGACTCTCTTTCCAAGCTAACAAAAGTGGAAGAGCTCCGGCAGAGGATCCATGAAGTTTTCAGGGTGGTACCTGACCGACAAAGGCTTTTCTATCGAGGCAAACAGGTAACGTCGCTTTCATTCTTCTCCCCGCTGAGCTGTCCGAATTGTGTTGGGACGGTGTGAGCGTTTCTGGAAGTTGGCGCTGTTGGCGCTTCGCTCCTTACCACATGTGGTAGATTCCTTTGCATAGTTGTGTAGGAGGCCTTCAACTCCCCCTTCTGGATTTCTGTGGTGGAGGAGCTCCAAAGCACCTTTTGAAGGCAGGGCAAAAAAGGAGAAATGAGATGGAAAATAGTCAAGGGAAGAACTCAGCCTAAAATTAGGGAGAAATTTCCTGACGGAACAATTTAACTAGTGGAACAACTTGCCTCCAAGAAGTCGTGTGTGCTGCAATACTGGAGGTTTTTTAAGAAGAGATCGGGCAACCATGGTGTAGGGTTTCCTGCCTGAGCACTAGACTAGAAGACCTCCAAGGTCCCTTCCCACTCTAGGGAGATTCACAGTCATCCAGGTCTTGGTTGACCCAAAGATGCTTATTTTCAAGAGGTCACTGGACTTTCCAGTTTTTCTTTGACACTGTTTTGCTTCTCATCTAAGAAGCTCCTTCAGCTCTGATTGGAACGGAAGGATTGATACTCCTTGCAGACAGCTGGTCATTTGCATCCTTTTCAAGGGTCGTTGAAGCACTGGGAGGTTTATCTGTGTCCTCAGGGTCATCTGAGTAGTGCAAATGGATGTGAAAGGACTGCGTTGTAGACGAGATAAATAATGCCGTATTTCTCCCCGTGCCCCCCTCCTCCAACCATTGCAGCCCCCCCTGCCATCACATGGTCATGCTTTGCAACGCACTTGCACTTAGGACAGTTGTAGCCTCCTGTGATCATGTGATCAATGTAGGCAGCCTTCCCTGCGGGCTTCCCTCAAGCAAAAGTTAATGGGGAAGCTGGCAGGGAAGTTTAGTTTGCAAGTTGCTCTGATGAGTTTCTCCCTTCCCCTCATGAGCTCACGCCCACTATGCCATCCAGCAGGTGCTCCTGCCCTGCTGTCCCACCCCCTCTAACCTTTCTGCACCAGGCCTCCCCAACCCCCCCACCCCGTTCCTTGGCGTGGCCTCCCCCACCATCCTGGGATTCTGCCACTTCCCCCCTTAAAATCTGCAAGGATTGGGATTGTGATAGTATCCAGGGCTGTAAGCTTGTCGGCATTAAACAATATGGATTTGTAATGTGCCTTACAACTGCATGGTGGCTTAGCAATTAACAATCCTGGTTCTGCCATCATAACTCCTGGATTATGAACGTACCAATGGATTGAGACTGCTACTCCTTACACAGTGGTAAGATGGCTTTTCTCAAGTAATCGCTCAGTTAATGAATATTAACCAGGGATGGAGAAATCTAGCTCTTTGGCTGAATTTTTTTTTTTTTTGAATGAGTGTGGTGTGAGTCTCTTAGGTAAATGGCTTTTTTGAACTAGTTAAAAGCTTCCTAAGGAGGCTTGCTGTTAATTTGGTTTTTTTAAAAAAGAAAATACTTGCACTGCCCTCTAGTGATAATGTTCCCACAGCGTTTTGATGGTAAACAAAAAAAATAGCCATTCAGTTTCCTTAAGATGATAGGGTGGTGTTTTATTTTTTATTTTTTTGCTATTTGCCATTCCTTTTTTGGGGAATGTTTTTTCCAGCTTACCACTTTAGCCATCAATCTTGGAATTCTTTGGTAGTCTCCTTGGCTTTTCTTAGCTTCTGAACCCAGAACAAGTTGTGTCCTATTTTTTTTACTTGCTTCTTGGCAATTCCTTTGGCATTGCTTCCCTGACAACTAGCTTGGCATTAAAAAGTGTTATGTTCCTGCTCCTATTCTCTTATCGATAAACCAAAGTCCAAAGAGTTAGTCTACTTAATTACTTGAAATGAAGAGTATTTTCCTCAATTTAACTGTACAATAGCAGGATCATTTTGCATTAACTGTAAATCTAATAAGAAAGGTAGAGATTTTTTTTCAGTCTGTTTGTGTGTGTGCATGTGTGAGTGAGTCTGTTACGTTATATTCTCTTTAGGGAAAATATGAAATTAGAGCTAGTCTGTTTTAGTGGTAAAGACATCAGGGCAGTTGTGAGATCTCCTGCCTTGGCTCAGACGCTTTTGCTCAGCCCCCAAAACGAGACAATGGCAAACCCCTTCTGAAAAACCATGCCAAGAAAACTACAGGGTCTTGCAGTCAGGCAGTGAATTGGACATGGAAGACAAAAACAAAACAGTTGCAGTGTGAATGCAAAAATACCAATGATATATAGAAAACAAAAATGCAAACTAATCCTAGTGTTTTTGGTAGAACTTTGTTCTTTTAGGCTTTAACAAAGTGCAGAGAAGAATGTTCTTGTGAAACGCTTTAGACTTTGTGTTGAGCCGTGTTGTTTTTGATTCTACACCACTTCTCAGCTCTGTTGCTGGCTGCTGGCTTCAAACGATTGTCCTAAGCCAGAACTCCTAGGGCAGGTTTTGATGCAGCCTAGTGGCTCTTGTTTGCTTAATGATTATTGTTTCTTATTAACGGGATAAAGATACCAGCTTTCATCATCTATGTGCCATTAACATACAGGTAGTCCTTGACTTACAACAGTTCACTTAATGATTGGTCAAAGTACAACGGCACTGAAAAAAGTGAATTATGACAATTTTTCAGTTATGACATTTCCAGCATCCCCATGATTGCATGATCAAAATTCAGATGCTTGGAAACTGACTCACATTTATGCCTGTAGCTGTGTCCCAAGATCATGTGAGCCCCTTCTGCAACTTTCTGACAAGCAGATTCACTTAGCAACCAGGATACTGACGTCAACTGCAGCGATTCACTTAACAACTGAGGCAAGAAATGTCATAAAATGGGGCAAAACTCACAACAAATGTCTCACTTAACAACAGAAGTTTTGGACTCGGTTGTCGTTGTAAGTCAAGGACTACCTATAGGCAGTTTGATCTGTTGGGTCATTGTTTCAGAGATATTTCCTTACTAGTTTCTTTCATGCTTCTACTGTACTTCACTGGAAAAGTTCTTTTTTTAAAAAATCAACAAGATATTCCGGGATGGCTCTGCCTTGAAAATAGCCCCTGATGAACCATTTAATAAAACTGAGAATCTCGACTACAGGAGATATTTTGTTACATTTGGTATAAAGTCATAAAATGTTTTACGATGGGTCTATATGATTAAATAGTTTATATCAAGTTTCACAACTTTCAATCCCATGGGAATTATGGGTCTCAGATTTTGGATTCATTCTGTAAATTAGCCCATTTGAGATATCTTGGTCCGGAAATTGTTGCCCTATAATGCATCGTTTTGCCCAATTAAATGTTACACATAGAGTTTTAATAATATATAGACAACAGGCTTTGCAAACGATCGGGTTTGTCTTGCTGCACAAATTTTGAGAAACACTTTAGCCCACAAAACTATGCAGCCATTCCTACAGCATTGTTCGCTCTGAAGATATTTTCAAAATGCCACCATAATGAAAGGTGCCACCCTTACCACAAATATGACTTCACTGCTCCAAATTCACAACTAATAATGCTATCTAAGAGATTATTAGATTGGATTGGGAAATCAGGAAATGCTGTCATTAGAGGCAGCTATCATCTATGCAAATAGTAGAAATAGGCATATATTTTTTAAATTAAATTTATTGTCTGCCCTTGACTCAAAGGGCTCCGTGCACGGAACAGCCTATTTTTGAGTGGTTGGGGCCCTAATCTAATCAAAGATGAATAAGAGCTCTTTTGATCTGGGCCAAAGAAGTTTAAGAGGGAGAACCGGATGGGGGGGCAGCGGGAACACCCTAAATATTTTCAGCTATGAGGAGGAGGCAGGGGAGGGAAGAGGATGGGAAGAGTTCAGGAACTGGAAAGGAAAGAATGAATGAATGCAAAAAAAAAAAAATAGACTCATAGATCTGGAAGGGACTGTGGAGGTCTTAGTCGAACTCCCTGCTCAAGGCAGGAGACCTTATCCTGGTCAAATGTTTATCCAAATTATTCTTGAAACCCTCCAGTGATGGAGAACCCACATCTCCTGGAAGTAAGTTGTTTCATTGATTAATATTGGTGTTATTCCTCTTTTGGAAATTTAAGTCACTATTTTGCTATCCTTAATGACTCTCCAAGGTTTTCAGTGGGGTATTTCCTATGTGGAGAACTTGGTCCTTCAGTTTGAAACTTTCTGCCCGCAAAGGGCGTGTGAACCCCCCTATCTTAACATTTCTGTTAACTGCTGCTTGCCCCTTTGTGACTGGGATCTTCTCTCACCCTACAGATGGAAGATGGCCACTCCCTCTTTGATTACAGCGTGAATTTGAACGACATCGTCCAGCTGTTAGTGAGACAAAGCCCCACTCTCCTTCCCCTGGTGAACAAGGAGAAAGACTCTGAACTTTCGGACACGGACTCTGGCTGCTGTTCAGGCCAAAGCGAATCGGACAAAAGCTCCAATAATGGGGAAGGGGCTGTGGAGATGGAGGCACAGTGCAGTAGTGCCGTTGGGACTGACTTGGTGGACCCCGGCTTTGGATTCTATAAGGTGCGACTGCTTTAGATGGAAGGTTCAAATGCAAAGACCTTTTGAAGCAGAAGAGCCTGTATTCTTAAGTTCTGGGGAAACTCCACAGAGAACTATAGCATGTCTGTATAACACATTAAGCCAGGATTAATCTTAGTCATCGTAGGGATTCCGACAATGAATGCCTCCCTGGTGGTAGAGCAAGCCACAGCCAGCCATGGTTTGGCCATTTCTCTTTCTTTTGTCTGAAACCCTGGCAAACTTATCACTGCCAAAGCACCTAATTAATACAGGTTGTCCTTGAGTTCACGCTGACCCTTTGAAGTTACAATGGCCCTGAAAGTTGTGACTTAATGTTTTTCACACAAACGATCCTTGCAACAAACTCACGGCCACATGATCAAAATTTGCAGTTGGCTCATATTTATGACAGTTGCAGTGTCCCAAGATCATATGATCACCTTGTATGACCTCCTAAGCCGGCTTCTGACAAACAAAGTCAGTGGGGAAAGCTGGATTCGCTTAACAGCTGCATGACTCACTTAACTTCTGTGGTTTGTTTAACAACTCTGGCAAGAAAGGTTGTAAAACGGGACAAAATGCACTTAATTGCTGCCTTGCTAGCCGTGGAAAATTTTTGGCTCAATTGTGGTCACAAGTCAAGGACTACCTGTACTACCTGGTTATCCGCTGTGAGGGGTGCTGAGGGGTGAAGCGGCCTGCTCTCCTTTGTTAACGTAATTTCTGAAAACGGAGAGTCGGCCATTCTACTTCCCGGCCTGCCTGCAGGTCAGAAGGCTCTGCCCTAGAAGCGGGTGCCATCTTGGGAGCAGTTGCAATTGATTGTAGCCTCCCCAATATTGGTGCCTGCTTCCTGCACCCACACGGCCTCCACCGTGCAGCAAGGTTGCATAATGCAATCGCTATTTTCAGAAGGCGATGTGTAACACCCCAAAGGTAAGGGGCCAGTTGGTGATGGGAAGGAGAGGGTGGGACTCTGGGCTGGGAAGCAGGCTCGAGTTCTGAGGATACCCAGTGGGGTGGGAAAGGCATACCTCGATCCACGGGATCTGAAATGGTAAATAAGGTCTCCTGTTTGGGCAGGGGGTTGGACTAGAAGACCTCTAAGGTCCCTTCCAATTCTGCTATTCTGTTAAATAACTCGAGGTGCCCCTCAGGTGGAGGAAGCCTGCAACAGGCCACAAGTGACCTGTAGAGTTGCTGCCCTGCCCCCTCCCCCTCACCCCAAGCTCTCCATGGCTACATCAGGGAGAGCAGAGATGAGCATCTTTAACCAAGGTGATCACCGTGCTCCTTAATGACTGTCGTAACATGGGACATAAATGGGCAGGCTCCATTATGGTCATAGGTACAGCATAAATAAAGCAATCAGCATCCTGATCAAAGAGAGATATTACGTTCTTATCCCATTTTTTTTAAAAAAAACAACTCCCTTTTGTGCACTGGTTGGGTTGGGGAATTGGGTGGGAGGCTATGTGTAAAATTTACATTTTAGCTGTAAATGATCGGTCTGAACAAACCCACTTTGTCCAATAAAACAGTAATTTTAAGGCTGGATAGTTAAAATGGATTCAAATGCAGAGCATAGATTTTTGGGTATAATTTCCGAGACCGAGCACTTTAGGAACCATCATCAAATATTTAGCAGCCAACCCTGTGCAGTAATAAGAAAATGTTTTCATGATTACTGGTACCTAAAAAATAAATGAGAGGCTAAATTTTGGTTTTATTCAGACCCTGAAAACAGACTATATACAGGTAGTCCTCGACTTGCAGCCGTGCATTTAGTGACTTCAACGTTACAACATGACTGAAAAAAGTGACCTATGACCATTTTCAACATGCTCTAGCATCCCCACGGTCGCATGATCAAAATTCAGATGCTTGGCAACTGGTTCATGCTTATGACCGTTGAAGGGTAATCTGGGGGTCGCGTGGGGGCTTTTTGCAACCTTCTCACAAGCAAAGTCAATGGGGAAGCCAGATTCACAAAACAGCCACGTCACTAATTTAACAACTGCAGCGATTCACTTAACAAATGCGGTGAGAAAAGTTGCAAAACGGGGCAAAACTCACTTAACAGCATAAATTTGGGGCTCAATTGTGGTTGTAAGTTGAGGACTACCTGTACATAAAAGCTGTATTCACAAGAAAGTGGGATTTTTTGAAGACTTTGGCTAATTAAAAACAAGTGTTTTCCTTTGATGCTTCTGGTTTAGATTAACGAGTTGGTAGACGCTCGTGACACGAGCATGGGAGCCTGGTTCGAGGCGCAGGTTGTGAAGGTGACTCGGAAAGGGAACTCGGCGAACAAGGCCAGCGAAAGTGACGAAGAGTCCAATTTGGAAGAAGCCATTCCTGATGAGGACATTACGTATCACGTGAAATATGAAGAGTAAGTATTGGGGGTTTTATTTATTTTTTTCCCTTGCGTCTCTGGAGTTGGTAGCATTTATTCAGAAAGCAGGTTTGCTTTTGAAAATGGTGTGGATGTTGCAGAAATTATTTGGATCTGGATTCATCCAGGCTCCCACAGTCCTGTCTGCTCACCATTGGCATTAAAAAAAAATCTCTATTAGTCAATTTCGAAAGGTGGCTTAGCTTGGAATTACTTACATACTGCAACAATATGTTCAGCAAATCTCCACATCTGCCTATCCTAGGAAGGTGGATAAAAATGCCAAATCCAGTCTCAACCTCCAGTTGATTGTGATGAACCATAACACAGGTAGTCCTTGACTTACAACAGTTCATTTAGTGACTTCAAAGTTACAACAGCACAGGAAAAAAATGACTTTATGACCATGGCAGCATCCCCATTGTCACGTGATCAAAATTCAGACACTTGGCAATTGACTCATTTGTGACAGTTGCAGCGTCCTGGAGTCAAGTGATCCCCTTTTGTGATCTTGACAAGCAAAATTCATGGGGGACCCAGATTCACTTAACAACCATCTTACTAACTCGACAGCTGCAATGATTCACTTCTCAGTGGTGGCACGAAAAGTCCTAAACTGGGGCAAAATTCATTTAACGATGGAAAGTTTGGGCTCAATTGTATTTGTAACTCTAGGACTACCTGTAATTGTTTGGGAAAGGTGGAATGGCTTATTGTACTTCCTTCTCCCCAATAAAGCTATCCGGAGAACGGTGTCATCCAGTTGAGTTCCAGAAATGTCCGTGCTCGCGCCAGGACGGTTTTAAAATGGGAAGAGATAGAAATTGGAGATGTTGTCATGTTGAATTACAATCCCGACGATCCAAAAGAGAGGGGCTTCTGGTACGACGCGGAGATCCTCCAGAAGCGGGAAACGAGGACTTACAAAGAATTATACGCCAAGATTGTTCTTGGGTAAGTGAGCTTGCTTGGAAGCTGTCTTCCAAACTAACTTATTCTGTGGTTCCTCCAACTTTTGAGAGTCCAGGAGAATGTAACCCTGATACGTTTCCTTTCCTTTTATTCACTTTTGTTGCTTTTAAAATAATGAGAAAAGGAGGAAGAAAAAAAACCCCACAAAGATAATTTTGATAGAAATACATCCATTACACTCTCTCTTGTCTAGATTATTGCGCTCCTCGGCCTAAGATCTACTCCTTCCTACCCACTTGGCCTTCCAACCCTGAAACCCTGGCTCTGCCAATTGGCTTGGGGTCCCAGTGGGGACGTGTCATTCTCAGGGTAGTTTAATATAGTTTAATATATCCCTGGTTTAATAGACTTAGAAGATCCCAAATCTACTTTGTTCATATATTTTACCCAGGTTTTTTTTTATCCTCTTTCAGTGTTTGGATTTTTTAATATTTCATGTTACTGTTTTTATGATATGTTGTAAGCCGCTCAGAATCATTCAAACAATGAAATGGGCTATAATACATACATGCATGTATGCATACATACACACACATATGCATACATACGTATATTATCAAAGAGGAAACAAGAAATCCAGAAATGTTCTCATTTAGAAGTTGAAAGGGAATGTGATGACCCTGGGCGTGGCATGAAAGCAACACTGCCAGAGGACAGGTCTAGCTCCCCATTATTGCTCCAACTTTGCCCCCAAACGTCCCGACATCGACTACAAGTCCTGGAGCAAAGCTGTCACACGCACCCTCAGCAGCCTCGGGCTGCGGGGAGTCCAGTAAGCAAGGTTAGCCAACTAGTAACCAGGGCCAGCAGTCCAACAATGAGGTTAGCCCAACAGTAACCAGGGCAAGAATTTCAGTGAAGCAGGCAAACCAGGCAAGCCCCACAAGACAGAGCATAGCAATCTCCAGGCTTCGGCAAGTGCACACGAGGCTCTACAGATTCCACACTTGTTCCCGACAAATGCCCCTCCCAACGGCACCTCCTTACCTCTCAGCCCCCAGGTGTGCCTTGTGAAGCGGGGTGGGGCATGCTCCTCCCTCTTGTAGCAGGCTCGCTCTGCGTTGGTTTCTCCTTCTCTCTTCCCTCCTTGCTTTCGGATCAGGAGCGGGTCGTCTTTGCTCTTCTCCTGAGCTCTCCCTGCCTGCAGGCCTTACTAAGTCACAAGAGCCTTGCCTGGACGGACCACATGCCCTTGCCCAGTTTCCTCCAAGGCCAACGGAGCCACCCTCTTGGTCTCTGTCGGCTCTTGTTCCAGCTCATCTTCCTCCGCAGACTCCGACGGGGCCATGTCTATCCAAAGGACCAGCGTTATTACTACGGCGTTAAGATTTGCGGGATTGGTAGGAAGGAATTTCTGCTGGAAGAAGCCACCATTGTTGCCGCCTCTCTTGCTCATTTTGTTCTGATCCCAATTTTGCAGCGATGGTGGAGATAT
Source organism: Pseudonaja textilis (assembly GCF_900518735.1). Next base: position 606,697 of record NW_020769443.1, on the reverse strand, counting down.
CTTGAGCGATTGCCGAATTGCTCTGGTGGACGAGATTTACAAGATCGAAGAACCCGGCTGTAGTGTTCCTCTGACTGCAGAAAGTCCCCTGAAAAGTGAGTTGCCTTCCCATTGCCTTGTCCTGCTTTGCAACGAGTAATGATTTTTGCTGCAACTATATTCGTGGCAGGTTGGGTCAAGACAAAATGATCTTCGGTCCTCAGTGGATTAGACTATTATTAAATATTTGATTTTAATTTAATTTCTAAACTTAGTATTTGTAGCCCACCTTATTACCCTTTTTTTAAATAAATGATTTAAGGCAGGGAACAAAGTTAATACTCTGACCTCCTCCTATTATTTCCATAGCAACAATCCTGTGAGGCTGAGAGAAAGGGACTGGCCCAAAGTCACCAAGCCAGCTTTCATAGTTAAGGCGAGACTAAAATTCATGTCTCCTGTAAATAATAAATAAAAATAAATACTATCTGTAAGCTTGTAAATACTTGGTTTATGTTGAATGCAAAAACAAATATGTCATATATAGCAGCAACCTACATAATTAGAAAGTATGTCAACGTGAGAGAACACCAATATTGAAACGCTGCAATGAGTGGGAATGTGTTTTTATGATGATTGGCCCAAAATCACCCAGCCAGCTTTCATGCCAAAGACAGAGTTAGAACTCACCAACTCCTGGTGATTGGCCCAAGGTCACCCAGCAGCTTTTCATGGTTAAGGCAGGACTAACACTCGCCATCTGAAGGTGATTGACCCAAAGTTATGCAGCTGGCTGGGGTTCCTAAGGCAAGCATAGAACTCCCCGCCTCCTGGTTCTAGCCTGGTGCCTTAATCACTAGACATCACACCTAATAAATGTTAATCATTTTTCTGAAAATAAAAAAATCCACCCTTTTAAAATACCATCCGAGGTGGTGCCATCACCATAACCAATGCTAGCGAATGTCATAATTTGTGTCTCTTGGATGAGATTCAGAACCCACATCTTTTTTGACCTCCTGTCTTTTGGCTGTTCTTTCTGAAGTGCTTTATAGACGTGTGCTTTTCTTAAACTTCAGGACAAAGTGGACCCGTGTGCAAGCATTGTAAAGACAACCCAAGCAAAACCTGCCGGATGTGCGCCTGCCACATATGCGGTGGGAAGCAAGACCCTGAAAAACAGCTCATGTGTGATGAGTGTGACATGGCTTTCCACATTTATTGTCTTAACCCCCCTCTTAGTAGGATACCTGACGATGAGGACTGGTAAGTCAACTGTATAATCAAGTCTCTCAACTATAAGGCGTGTGGACTTCCACTCCCAGAATTCCCCACCTTGCAAATAGATGATGGGAGTTGAAGTTCACACATCTTAAAAGTTGCTACAGTTGAGAAAAATTATTCTACGATGAAATCTTAAGACGTGTGACTGTCCTATAGAACTGTTTATTAAGAGTAAATTACCAATGCTAATTTACTAATGTAAATCTGTGCTGTATCTCAGCTTACCTGTGTTAATGTCTTTATAAAAGACATGGGAAATTGGCAAGATTGTGAGCGTCCTGGGCTTTGGTACAGGATGAGAAAGACTACTGAGGTTGTTCTTGACTGACAAAGCATAACTGAGCCTGGAGTTCTGGTCGTAAGTGGGTCACCACATGTTTGCACCAGTGGTGGGATTCAAATTTTTTTTACTACCGGTTCTGTGGGCGTGACATGGCTTGGTGGGTGTGGCAGGGGAAGGATACTGTAAAATCCCCATTCCTTCCCCACCCCACCAAACTACTTTCCAGCTCCATTTTAACCAGAGACAGAAGTAAAAGCTTGGGTATTAATTTATTTGTGTTTTTACTTGATACGTGTTTATCTTTTATGATTGTAAACTGCTAGAATTACTCTGAAATAAGAGGGTCTGCCAATAAATTTAATAAATAAGCAAACAAGTGTAACTTTAGGATGCTGCAAATGGCCAGGTGCCATTTGGATGGTTGCCAAGTGCCCAAAATGCAATCACACAACCCGGGAAGGATGGCTATCAGAATGTGGGTTGGAAATACCTTTTTTAAGGTCCATCGTAAGTACAAATGGTTGCTAAGCAACTGGTCATAAGTCAAGGACTGCCTATGTACCCTGTTTTAAATAACAAAGTAAATAAAACAGCAACATTTTTTTTTCTGAGAAGAAAGCGGTTGTCCTTATTGTGAATTAAGGTGGATTATCTTCAAGATGAAGTCCTGTCTGGCACAGTTTGGAAAGCTCGGAGTCTTGGAAAGCTGTAACTTACTATACCTGCATCATTTGAAATTGAGAAAGTAGCTTTTGATATCTCACCCACTTGTAACAACAACAAATGCTTCCTCTCTCTCTCTCTCTCTCTTTTTTAAACGTTTAGGTATTGTCCCGAATGCCGAAATGATGTGAATGAGGTGGTTTTGGCTGGTGAGAAGCTGAAAGAAAGCAAAAAGAAATCTAAGATGGCATCTGCTAACTCGTCTTCTCAGCGGGATTGGGGCAAGGTAACTGGAACCTGGTTATGCTTGTTGGTTTCAGGCCAAAAAAATGCCCTTTATATGGCTCAGCCAGCGCAAAAAATACTGCACACTTCTAGTTCATTAAAATACTGGGAAGCTTATGGAGAGGAGGAGGAATTGCTGGGTGCAAATTTAAGGCACCAGACTAAAAAGTGGGAGATTACAAGTTCAAGCCCCACCATAGCCATGGAAGCCAAGTGGTGATTTGGGGCCAGTCGCCAGTGAGTTCTAGTCCCACCTTAGGCATTAGAACTGACTGGGGGATTTGGGCCAATCACTAGAAGAAGATGAGTTCTAATCCCGTTTTAGGCATGAAAACTATTTGGGTGATTTTAGGCTAGTCACTAGGAGATGTTGAGTTCTAGTCTCTCCCTAGGCATGAAAGCCAGCTGGGTGACTTTGGGCCAGTGACCAGGAGATTGTGAGTTCTAGTCCCTCCTTAGCCATGAAAGCTAGTGGTTGACTGAGCAGTCGCTCCCTCTTAGGCCAATCCAACTCACAGGGTTGTTGCTATGGAGGGGAAAATAGGAGGAGGAAGATGTATTGGATATGCTCACTACCTGGAGTTAATTGTAAAGCTAATTAATGTGGGATATAAATAATGAGAATAGCTAATCAGAGCAACCTTATAAACTGTGCAGTTTTGCTGATAGGCACATTAACATTGATACAATTTATAGGCCGCCAATCTCACTGATAAGGCAACTCTGAGTAGCTTACAATTACAAGCAAGAAAACCTAAATATAAAACAAATTAGAACTAAAAATTACGTTCAAAAACTAAAACCAAGGAGACGGATGGCACAGAGGTCAGCCTGTTTGGTGGAACCAATGCCATGCACAGGTGAAGATCCATTGCTCCCACCAAAGACTGCAGCTGAGAGGCCTGGTGGGCTAATCCTGGTGATTTTAATCAGTGGGGTATTAGAAGTTTGGAAATGTACAGGTGGACTTTAGCCAATTCTTGATTCAACTGTTTGGAATACATCCGTGGGTTGGTTGTGTTGACCATGTTTAAACCGTGGCTCCTTCGCCCCTTTTCTTTTTAAGGGCATGGCATGCGTGGGACGCACAAGGGAATGCACTATTGTGCCATCAAACCATTATGGGCCCATCCCTGGTGTTCCAGTGGGAACCATGTGGAAATTCAGAGTCCAGGTGAGATGCTGCTACTAGGAAGCGTTGAGAAAGTACAGTAGATCTTACTGGGTGTCGGTATGTAAATTGCTTGAGTCTGAAGGAAAAAGGGAATACAAGGGAAAAACCTAACCAGGTTGGCCAGCCCTATAATTTTTAAAGAGTGCCAGCACTCGTGGCGATGCTAGCACGGTTGGGGTGTGAGTGCGCGTGCGTACACTGGCCAGCCACTCAGGCAGCCCTCTGGTCAAGAGGTCACAGTCCAGTAAGTGGGCAGAGGCCCACAGGTAGGGGACCCCTGTGCTACAGCTTTGAACGGTGACCTTTTTCTCTCTTCAGGTGAGCGAGTCAGGTGTCCACAGGCCCCACGTTGCAGGGATTCATGGCCGGAGCACCGATGGAGCCTATTCTTTGGTCCTGGCGGGCGGATACGAGGACGATGTAGTAAGTGACGTTATTGTATCTCTCCGTGCTGCCCTCCTCTTTACCCCAAGTCCCAAGGCCAGTAAGATATTAAATTAGTTGAATTTAATTACTTGGTTCAAATAATTAATTGTTAATTACAGAGCTGAATGGTTTGTCTCCTCGCTGTCTTGAAAGCCCTTACCTTAGGTAGCTACTCCAAGACAATCTGGTTTTGTCATTTTTTTCCTGACGACGTTTCTTCCCCTTATCACCTCTTCAACTAGCAACCGATGCCATTTCCTTTCAGCTTCTGCTTAGTGTACATTCAAACTCTGAAACGGATACTTTGGGACATAACTAAAAGGCTAGGATGCGCTCCTTTGCACGTTAGGGCTGCTCAGCTCCGCATTAGTCGGAGTTAAATTGTCACGTGTCTGTTCTAGTACGGAGGCGAAGCAGAATTGCCTTCTCATGGACTAGCCCCTTTGTTTACTGGGCTGAGATGTCGCCCCAGGCGTAACACACACTGAGCAGACACACTATTGGAATTAAAATAAACGTAAGAAATACAGAAGTTAAACAGAATCCCAGGGCTTGGGTTACTTGCTAAGAGCAAGTTTGAAACAACAGTCCCTCACAGTTGCTGTTGGTTGCTTGGGAAATTCTGGGTTCGGAAGACCGCACATCTCTAAAAAATTGTTGAAGTTGAGAAAGCTTAGTTAGCTCTGATTGGGGGGAATCAGACCAGAGGAACTTGGGAGTCTTCCAAAGTGGGAAGTGACCTTTTTGCTTCTTCATTTTTTTTCTTTTACAAATGAACAGTTGAAGCATAAAAGTTGCCATAAAGCCATTGCCAGCAAGGAATGTATCCTGTATTGCATCTTTTTAGTTTTATGTGTGTATAATAAAATCGATTGTGCTGGCTCTAAAATATATAAACTAGTGTTCAGGCCAAAGGCCATTTATTCGTACTGATATGAAAAGAACAAATAATTTTATATACAGGTAGTCCTCGAGTTACAACCATAGTTAAGCCTGGCAATTATAGTCATAACTCATGACAGTTGTAAAGCAGTCCACCATGGACCTGCCTGGACTCAATTTTATTACCTTTTTTGCAACAATTCTTAAGCGAATCCGTTGTTTACTGTTGGCTTGCTTTTTGTCAGAAACCAGAAGTAAAAGCTGGTTTCGGGGAAAACCGCCATAAATCTCAGTCATATGACCATGGGGCAGACCAAAGGGGCAGAAATGTTGGTTGGTTGCTGACCACCGAAAATGTGGTCATGTGACCTTGGGAAGGAACCAACACCCGAACTTTGAAGCTGGTCCATAAGCAGTTTTGGGAGTGTCTGTTATAACTTGGAATGATCACTAAGTGATTGGTCACAAGTCAAGGACTATGTGTATCGATGAAGCTGCAGTGTGGCAAAGTTAGAACAGTGCTGTTCAGCCAGTTTATGGGAAAAGGATAGAAGATAAATTATCTTTTTTACCTACAAGGCAGATAGGCAAAGGATTGGTCATTAAAGAAGAACTTCGTCACAAACGTGAGTTATGAGGATACCTAACGAACCAATAAATGTACTTCGTTATGGGCGTCTTGTTGAGTTATCTGCATCTGCATCTGCACAGCTTAAAAATCCACTATTGTACAGAGTACAGAAAAGTAAAAAGGTGATTTATCTTCTATCCTTTCCCCCCCCCCCCCCCATGTTGTAGCGATAGAAGTAGAGGGGTTACCACGAGTTCAGCCAAGAGTGAAGAAAACCCCCCAACCCCCCCAAGGGTCAATTTAGTGACCAATCAGGATTACAGATGTCACATGATATGGACAACATTTCCCAGGATACCTTAACTACATTTACCATGATGCATTCCCTTAAGGGGACAGCTCACAACTGCTACCTAACTATCCAACCCCCATACACTGGCTGGACAGCACAAGAGCCTTTTGCAAACGTTCACATTTGGAGGAACTCCGAGCAGTTGGCCAAGCAGATCGCGAATTCTGCCAAGTTGAAGAAAGATTTCAGTATTTTTAAGGGCCCAAATCCATTGATTCACGTTCTTGAGTGATCAGCAGAGTGGAATTTTTCCACCCCTGGATTTGAACGATCTGAATATATTTCAGGATCATGGGAATTCTTTCACTTACACGGGGAGCGGAGGCCGGGACCTTTCAGGGAATAAGAGGACAGCCGAACAGTCTTGCGATCAAAAACTCACAAAAATGAACAGGTGAGGAGAAACCCCCGAGGAATTATGCAAAAGACGGGGAGCAAATGAAGCTAAACGCGCCGGAGATCTCTCAGCAGTTTTTAGAACTGCATTTATAATTCGGTGGAGGCTTAGTGGTTTGTCTGCATCAGGGAGGGTTTATTAAATTTTCATGCCTTACTTTGTGGACGGTATTTTTGCAGTTCCCGTTCTCATGCAGTTATTCTTATGTGTTCGCCTACCTGATGCTGTGCCATTGCGCACCTGCTTTGCATGATTGGAATCATCTATTGAAGGGGTCTCCAAGCTTTGCTGGCTGAGGAATTCTGGGAGTTGAAGTCCGCAGGTCTTAAAGTTGCTAAGGTTGGAGGCCCCTGATCTATGGGCCACAAACACTTCAGAAAGGGCATAAATGGGGAAAAAAAATTGCATGTAGGCAAAACCTCTGCTAAAAAATAACTGTTCTTTGTTCATGAATGTCCACCGGTGTAAGATACAGGTCTCCAAATAAAACTGTGCAGCTGGATGGAGGTTAGCTCAACCAAATAGCTGATAATGCTTATAAATGTTTGCCAGAGGTTAAATCAGTATCTCTCAATCTTGACAAATTTTAGAACTAGTGGACTTCCATTCCCACAATTCCCCAGCCATCATGGTTCTGGGAGTTGAAGTCCACATGCCTTAAAATTGCCACGGTTGAGGGACATCAATTTAGGATATATCAATATCCATAAATGCATGCGGGTTGCCAGGCAGCCATTTTTTCATCATAACAGAATAACAGAGTTGGAAGGGACCTTGGAGGTCTTCTAGTCTAACCCCCTGATCAGGCAGGAACCCCTACAAATGGTTGTCCAACATATTTTTAAAAACTTCCAGTGTTGGAGCATTCACAACTTCTGGAGTCAAGCTGTTCCACTGATTAATTGACTTCGCTGTCAAGAAATTTCTCCTTAGTTCCAGGTTGCTTCTCTCCTTGGTTAGTTTCCACCCGTTGCTTCTTGTCCTGCCTTCAGGGGCTTTGGAGATTAGCTTGACTACCTCTCTGGGGCAACCCCTGAGATATCGTAAGATTGCTATCAGGTCACCTCTAGGGTCCCAGCAACTGTTTTTCCTATGTTTGGGCCTCCAGCCCCCCAATTGTCTTTTTTGCTCTTCTCTACCCTCTTCCCGGAGTCTCAACCTCTTTTTATATCGTGGCAACCCAAAACCGGATGCAGTGTGTTCTTACCAAGGCATTTATAATGTGGTATTTTCATGGGATAATGCCGCTTTTTATAAATGTGATTTGGGGATGCTGGAGTGATTGGCCGCTGATGGTAAATCACTTTTCTCAGTGTTGTAACTTGGAATGGTTGCTCAGTGAGTTAACTCTTAAGTTGAGGACCACCGGTAGAAGGGAGGATCAGAGTTCCCAGGAAAGACCCTTCAGACCCCTTGTCTTTTCACGGTTGGTAGAGCTCTGGCCCTGAACTGCAGCGCGCCGATTAACGACAAGGAGGGTGCAGAAGCCAAGGACTGGCGAGCCGGGAAACCAGTTAGGGTGGTGCGGAATGTGAAGGGAGGTCGATACAGCAAATACGCCCCCACAGATGGGAATCGTTACGATGGGATCTATAAGGTAAGATTGGGTTGGCTGGTAAATGGGGCCGCAAAGCTTGGGGGAAAGAGGGGTTATGTCTGGCCACTGTGTTTTATTATTATTATTATTTTTATTCCATGTTGTTCTACTTTATTTGTTGTATTTTGTTACATCCCACCATTATTATTTTTTATAAATAACTTAAGGCGGTGCACACGCCTATTACTGCTTCCTTCTCTTTTCCTCATGACAAGTATTCTGTGAGGTGGGCTGGGCTGAGACAGGGGGACTGGCCCAAAATCACCTAGCCATTTTTCATGCCTCAGAGGGGGGGGGGATTATAACTCATCATCTCCTGGTAATGGGCCCCAAGTCATCGAGCAGGCTTTCATGCCTCAGGCAGAACTAGAACTCACCGTCTCCTGATTTCTAGCTTGGTATACCTTAACCACTACACCAAACTGTCTTTATGGAACGGAAACCTGTTTCTCTGTTCCCTTTTAAAGGTAGTTAAATATTGGCCTGAAACGGGGAAATCTGGCTTCTTGGTTTGGCGTTACATGCTCAGGAGAGACGATGAAGAGCCAGCCCCTTGGACCAGAGAAGGCAAAGAGAGGATGAAGAAACTTGGCCTGACCATGCAGGTACAACGGGGGCGGCGGCCATGAGCAGCCATCCATTGTTTTGACAGGCAGCAGTTATGTCCCAACTAACTTTTTCATCCTCCCCGCTTTAGTATCCTGAAGGGTACCTGGAAGCCGTTGCAAACAAAGATAAAGAAAACAGCAAGAAAATAGAAGAAGAAAGCCCAGTTCAAGGGAAGAGGAAAAGGAAATCTGGTAAATGATCTTCTTGAGTTGAGTTGCCTGCACGTCTTTTTGAAGTCTCTCTTTGATGGATGAAGTAAATTCTGTATAGTTGTTGTTAGGGATACACCCTAGCAGAATCTGCACAGCAGTCAGGCAGGCAGGCAAAAATATGTGAGATAAACGTTTTTGTAGCTGACACTCAGTAAAACAGATACATTGTGCTAGTTAAATAGTTTATTCCAGTAAGAGTTTTAGCATAGTCAAAACAGTCCATATATCATTCACTAGTTCAGTCCGTCCGGGGATTATTCAGTTGCAAAAGTCCAGTGTCGAAAAAGAGGTCAGTAAACTTACAAATATCAGTCCAGTAATATATCTCCTCGCAGTAGAGATATGAAGAAGTCAAACCTCCTTTCTTCCTTCAACGTTCAGCAGGGAACACGCAGTTAGCAAACCATCAATCCAGCAAACCAGCAATCGTTCAGCAAGTGTCTCTTGCTCCCTCTTATGGCGGTTTCACAACCGCACCCAAAAATTACATGCTTTGCAGTTTAAAGTGACACACACTTAAACTTACTATCCTAGTTTATATATATTATTTTACCCAAACTACGTTAGGTAACCTTGTTATTCCTAACAGTTGTGCACTTTTCCAGGAAACGATTCGGACCTTTATGCCTCTCCTGCCACTACCCCAAAGAAAACTAAAGTCGAAGTCTACAAACTCACTCCCCAGCAGAAGGCTCTTATCAAAGACGATGAAGCCAACACCAAGTTGTGGAATGAAGCATTAGAAGCCCTTAAGGAAGGACCGGTATGTAGGGAAAGCATAACTCATGGTCACAGTTTTTGTCTGTGGTGTTTGGCTTTGGAGGTGGCTGGTCTTCGGGTTGCTGTGGAATGAAACGACAGGATCGTAGCAGTGAGAGGAAATGATTGTGAAAGCGTTGCTGCTGCATTAGCCCATTAGCACCTGAACGGCCTGAAAATGAATTTACCACGCAGGGAGAAAACCAATGGAAGGGAATATCTGTAGCTCAGGGTTGAACTGTGAGATCCTTGGTGCTCTCTGAGCTTGGTTGTTTTCTTGTAAACATTTCGTGACACAACTAGGTAACGTCATCAGTTTTAGAAGGGAGGGGGAATTTGTGGAGAGGAGGACTGGGGTCCTTGATGCTCTCTGAGCTTGATTGTTTTCTTGCAGACATTTCACGACGCAACTAGGTACCGTCATCAGGACTAGAAGGAAGTGGGGCTTGCTCTCTGTTTACATACAGTATCGTGCCCTGTCAGGGTTGGTGGAGGTGTTCCTGGTGGTTCCTTGAGTGGGCTTTTGTCGAAGGAAACACGATTAGACTCCGAACCGAGAAAGCAACCAAGCTCAAGAGAGCACCAAGGACCCCTTCGTCTTTCTCCTCCTCTCCACGAACCCCTCTCCCTTCTAACATTGATGATGCTCTCTAGTTGGGTAGTGAAACGTCTGCAAGGAAACAAACTTTCAAAGCAATAAGGATTCCCCCAGGGAAAAAGCAGTGCCCCATTTTTAATTTCTTTTTCCTTTGCTGAGATGGCTCCGCTCATCTGCCGTGGGCAGCTTGCTTGCCTTCTCTTGTCCTTTTCTCCCATGTTGAGACGGCCTTTCGTGCTCTTTAGTCCCACTCGCTCAGACCCTTAAGTGCCAAAGTCTCTGGAACAGACGCTCAGCCTGCATCAGCACAGGTAGTCCTTGATTTCCACGCTTTGCTTAGTCCCTATTCGAAGTTACAACGGCACTGCAAAAAGTGACATGCCTATTTACAGACTTAATGACTTGTAGCATTCTTCCCTCCCCGCCCCCCATGGTTATGTGATGAAAATTCAGACACTTGGCCATGGGCACGTATTTATGACTGTCATAGTATCCCAGGGTCACATGGTCCCCCGGTTGTGACCTGATGAGTAAAGCCATTGGGGAAGCCAGGTGCTCATCACCCAGGTTACCAGCTTCACTGCAGTAATTCACTTGTCAAATATGGTTAGAAAAGTCGTAAAACGGGGAACTCGTTGAAGAAATTCTAACAGCAACACAAATTTTGGGCTCAATTGTGGTAGCAAGCCAAGGACCACCTGTAAGTTAATGCTGGTTGCCAAAACCCTAAATTTTGATCATGTGACCGTGTGGGGATGCCACAACCGTTGTAACTGCGTGGACCGGTTGTAAGTAAATGGTTTTGAGTGCCCTTGTAACTTCAAACAGCTACTGAACAAACGGTTGTAAGATGATACTAAACCATGAAAATAACACAGTTCTCTCTGTATCTATGGACATTCTCCGTCATCCGGGTCATGGTTGTCCCAAAGGTGCTTTTTTCAGGAGGCAACTGGACTTTCTGGTTTTTCTTTGAATACTCTTCGCTTCTCATCCCAGAAGCTTCTTCAGTTCTGACTGGATGGTGGGGAATGGAAGGATTTATCCTCCTTGCAGACAGCTGGTCATTTGCATCCTTTTTCGAGAGTCCTTGAGGCCACTTGGAGGTTTGTCTGTGTCCTCGGGGGTCACCTGAGTGGTGCAAACTGGGAAACGAAACAACCACTTCACAAATGCATGGCACAACACAGGAGAATTTTGGAAAGGGAGGACCGCTGGTTTGAAAGAGGTCAAAGAGGCCACCTAGATTAAAACTGAACGGCCCTCCCTCAATGGAGGGGTTGAGATCCAACATCATCTATCTCTGGTCTACAACGCAATCCTTTCAGCAGTTCCGAGAAGGCTGCACACCCACTTGCACCACTCAGGGGTCCTTGAGGACACAGATGAGCCTCTAGGTGGCCTTGACAACTCGATAAAAGAATGCAAATGACCAGCTTTAACCAGGATAAACAAACATGAAGACAGGCTTCTCCAAGGCCAGGGCGCCAAGAGGAACATTTCCTGGGTTAGGGATCAGGCAGGATGAGGCTGAGGATTAACTACCTTAATTCTCTCTCCTGGCAGAAATTCCTGAACAAAGTGGAGGAAACCTTTCTGTGCATTTGCTGCCAAGAGGTGGTTTTCCAACCAATCACCACGGTGTGCCAGCACAACGTATGTAAGGTGAGCAGCTGACATGTCTCACGTTGGCCTGCAAAGGTGGTCCAGGCCTTGGCTTAAGCAGCTCTGGGTAGGCAGGGCAGCACGACCCCGATTCGCTCCTGAACTTCCCTCACACTGTGATGCGGTCATTGAGTGAGTCGCGTCTGATTTTAATCACCTTTTTTGCTGGGGTTGTTAATCAAATCTGGGTTTCCCCCCCTTTGGTTTTTGCCGGTCTCTTCCATTGCATACCAGACCTGCCCTTTATAGCTACACTTTCACCAGAGGAACGTGTGCCTGCTTTCTGGTGTCTTAATTGGAGAGGAAGTGTGAAGAATTGTGGCCACACTTCAAGTTCCAGCTAAGATGATTTATTGCTCCACTCTTTACACAGAAATCTAGTCAACTAACAGCCAGCACTAAATTGGGGTTAAGTAAGTCAACTGAATTCAAGGCGGGCTGGACTCTGATTGCTGATGGGAACCTAGGGACTCTAAGCTAATTCCTCTCTTGACTCCGCCTCCAGGTTCTGCCTCTTCTCCTTAAAAGTCAGTATGACATTTCTCATGGTTTTGAGTGGGATAAAATGGAGAGGAGAGAGGGCACCTTTAATTCTATCTGTGTTTCAGGAAATAATAATAATAATAAAAAGGCTTAACAGAACCGTTTTCCGAGTACGCCAGCCATACAACAACTTTCAGTGCTGTTTCGTTTAAGACATTAATTAAGGGCTGAATCAAGCTGAAAGACCAGTTGTCCAGGGATTTGGTTTTATGGCTGTTTATCTCGGGACGGCTGAGCGCATAAACAGTCCCGAGACGAATATGTCTTGTTTAAATGAGTTACAGGAGGGGCCTGGCTGAGAGACTCTCCTGCTTGTTGTCTCTGTTCCTCGTTCACTTCGAAACCTACATCTCCTTTATCCCCTGAAGAATTGCTACCTGCAAACTTAAGTTGAGAGGGTCGGCCTGATAAAACTTGAACCCATGCTCCGTTTATCCCCCCCCCCCCCCGTTTCACTGAACAAGCAGTGAATCACAACAGCGTACCAGAGGATTCCCTTCCTGTTCCTGGTTTGTTTTGCCAGAATAAACGTGAACACATTTTAGAGGTAGTCCTCCTATTGTGACAGGTCCTCGCGCTCCTGACTGTTGCAGCCTCCCTGGGATCAAGTGATTAAAATGTGAGCGTGTGGCAACCAGCGTGCATTTATGACAGTTGGAGCATTCTGGGATCACTTGATCGCCACCTTCCCCTTTGAAGAAGAAGCAAAGGCATTGGAGGAAGCTGGAATCACTTAATAACAGTGATGGTTTGCTTAATGACTGTAATGGAACGTATGGAGGATTTGGGGGTACGAGGGGAAGAGAATGCTGCCTAGGAGACAACTCAGACAAGAGAGGCAGCGGGGAAGGAAGCAGGATTAATTGAACAACTAGCAGAAAAGGTTGTAAATTCAGGTGCAACCCACCTAACAACTGCCTCACTTAGCAATGGAAGTTCCGGTCTCCATGTTGGTCGTAAGCGGAGGACTCTGACATCTGGACGTGGAAGTAATTTGACAACTGAATTAGAAATGTTTGTTACAGAAAGTGTTGGAATCCGAACATACAATAAAAAGGTTTAGATGATAACCCCACCACCCAAAACATACTTTATGGCTGGCTTTTTTGCGTGTTGTTTTTAGGCTCTTTTATTTATTTCAACGTTTCGCGTAAAAGTGGTACTCGGAGCGTAATCCTGCTCTCCTCCATCCCAGCTTCTCCAGCTTACGTAGATCCTCCACAATTAAACTTTAAAGAGATTTGTTCCACTGGATTGACATTTTTAATCTGCTTTGGACCAAAATCTTCTCCGGGGGGAGGATTAGGTTGATCAAAGTTGTTGTTTAAGCGCAAGTCGCATTCTTCGCTTTTGTCCCGTTTTCTTGTAGGATTGCCTGGATCGATCTTTCCGAGCCAAAGTCTACAGCTGCCCAGCCTGCCGCTACGATCTCGGCAAAAACTATACGATGGAAGTGAACCAACCTCTGCAGGATCTTCTCATTCAGCTCTTCCCAGGTTACGGCAACGGACGGTGATTCTGTAAAGCACTTCTCATTCCGTTTTTTTTTTCTTTTTTTTTTTTTGAGGTTCGTTCTGTTCTTTTGTCTTGCCCCCTTCGGAAAAAGGAAAAAGAAAAAACAACCGTGTGAGATTTTGATGGGGTTTATTTAAATAAATAACCTTTTGGAAAAACTTCTGTCTCCATTCCCCCTTCCCAAGCCCCTTCCTCCTCCCCCCCCCAAAAAAAGTGAAGATTGAGGAACTTGCTTTTATATTATTTTGGTAGCATTTCCAATTCACATATATACGGATCAGCATAGGTCGAAGGGAACCTTGTATTGCTTGTCAGAGACCTGCTATTAAATTGGGGCGAAGCCGTTCTCTCACGCATCAAATCTTGTATGTAGCTCAATTGCTAGAACAATCTTCTGAAGCAATGGATCCAAGGCCATAAGTTTGAAGTGTTTTAACTGTTTTCCCTCGGTTGTGTCGGGACTCCGTTGTTTTATTTGTGTGCATCGTTTTTGTTTTTTGTTTAAAAAAACAACAGTTCTTCCTTATCAACCGTTTGTCTTAAAAGCCTTTTATGCAAAATGGCTACCTCTGCCTTTGTATTTGCCAGCCAGGTGCTGCTTTCTATTTTTGTGGTGTCTTATGGGAACACAGGAAAGCCATTGAAAAGGACAATTTAAAAGTCCTCTTTGCGGATCAGACTGATCTCTGAACCCTTTTTAAAAAAAAAAAAAAAGAGCGAACTGCAAGCTGCCAGAGGAAAGTTTTGTTCTTGGAATTATCAACTATAATATTACCATTCTGTATCATTAGTTTTAGATGATCATCTTTGCGGTCCGCATGCGTGTTTCTTAACCTGCTAATTCTGAATTTTCTAGTTTTGCTTAGGATGGGAAACTAGATATGTAACTAGTTTTTGAATGGAAAATCTTGACTGTATATTCAGCGGTCAGTTGTTTCTCACCTCAACAGTCACAATACTCTACAGTGAATACCTCAACATAAGAAAATAAATAAACCAGGGTTGCTAAATAAATCACTCTTCACGTTAAACAGACTGGAACAAATGTACTTGTCTTTTTTGCATTTTTATAAATCTGTAATAATGTTCAGAAGAAAGCAACTTTTTTACCTTTCTGAATTATGCTAATTTTGTACAAACAGAAGTTCTCAAAATAAAATGCATTTCCTATCAAAAAGAGCCTGTGCCTTCTTGAATGCTGAAATAGTTTTGAGTTGGTCTGCTATCATGTTTCTATCTAAATTTCAGACATCTAGTTGCTGGGTTGTGGGCCATTAATGACTTGCAAGAATGCAATTCAGGTAGCCTTTGACTTAAAACCATCCATTTTAGTGATACCTTAAAGTTACAACGGCACTGAAAAAAGTGACTTATGACCATTTTTCACACGATTGTTGCAGCATCCCCCAGGGTTACATGATCAAAATTCACATGCTTGGTAACCCGTTCATATTTATGACGGTTGTGTCCCAGGATCACAAGATCCCCTTTTGTGACCTACTGAGGAGCTAAGTTGATGGGGAGGTCGGATTCCTCTCACAACTTTGTTGACTGCAGTGATTCACTTTACAACTGTGGCAAGAAAGGTCGCAATATGGAGCAAAACTCACTTAACCGTCTCGCTTAGCAGCAGAAATGTTGAGCTAAATTGTGATCCCCATTAAGTTGGAAGTTAAGTTGTGATTTGGGGGGGGGGGTCTATTGTAACTTTGAACAATCACTAAGTGGCCGGTTGTAAGTTGAAGACTACCTATATACTTTCATGCTGTTAATTACTTCCCAAAGCTTCCTACACAACGTAGCCTAGATCAGTGTTTTCCAAACTTGGCAACGAGTAACTTCTGACTTCCCAGCATGGTGCCTGAGGAATTCTGGGAGTTGAAGTCCATGTATCTTATTAAAGTTGCCAGGTGTGAAAAACACCGGCTTAAATAATTGGGGCGAGAACCAGTTTAGAGACCAGATGAGAAAATGGCAGGCCTTAGGCACCAACTCAGTGGGATGACTTTAACTAGTTTCTCTTTTCTCCACTCTAAAGAAGAAAAAGGCAATTTACTTTCCAAAAATCGGAAGCAAAATTGCCAGGAGTTGAAACCAACTCAGGCCCATGAACAGAGATGGCTGATTTTAGGAGTTTTGAGATGTTCAAAGTCATTAAGTCATCACAGCCAGCATGTGAACCTTTGGAACGAGCTATCTAAACGTGGAGGCAATACTGAGACTTTATTTGAAAGACTTTAAATTTAATAGCCGTACCAGGCTCAATTCTCCCCACTGCCTTTTGAAGTCGGGGAATTTTTTTTGTTTGCACTTACATTTCCTTTTCCTTCCCCAAAGCACAGAACAGACTTCAGATCCCTTCACAAAATGACAGGTAACCTTCATCCCACCTTCACAGAAATCTATAATTAACTAGAAGTCTCCTTTAATTAGCAAAATAGTTTTTTGGAGGATGGGCAGGGAGAAAGGGGGCATAAACCAATGGACTTTTGTTCATCTGTTAATTTAAGTGGTTTTGTGTGCACTTGTTCAGACATTAAATTAAAAATAACCTGCCTATTTCTTCAACCTAAATTGTTCAGTTCTTCATCTGGGTTTTACAAACCTGTCAGTGCTCAGTCTCTTTAAATAAAGGTGATCTCTGATTAAACTTTACCACCTTTCTGGGAACCAAACTGTGCAGATAGTCCTTGACTTCGGAGTACTATTGAGTCGTACATTTTCACTGTTGTTAAGTGAATCACTGCAATTAAGTGAAAGTGAAACCTCCTCCTCCTCCCCCACGGACTTTGCTTGTCAGAAGCTGGCTGGGAAGGGGGAAAACGGTGATCTCATGACCCCAAGACAGG
Source organism: Pseudonaja textilis (assembly GCF_900518735.1). The sequence goes on along the minus strand of NW_020769443.1, from coordinate 590,054 downwards.
GCAACTCATAAATACATGCCCTTTATCAAGGATCCGAATTGTGGTTTGCTGGCAGCCGGTGCTGAGGACTCAGATGAGGGGCCTGTGTGTGACGTGGGGATGGGGCCAGGACTATCAGAGTGGGGGGGCTGCTTGTGGAGATTGTGGAGGCGGGCAACGGCGATGCAGAGGAGCCCGTGCCCAGCGCGCATACACACAGGGCTGCTCGAAGGAAAGGGGCAACTCGTGAGAAAGGCTGCAAGGTGATGGCCCCTCCCTTAAAGAGATAAAAGCCAGCCTGAGAGACCGGGATTCTTTGCAGGAAGCAAAGAAGTTCTCGCACTTCAAGCCTTGTGGACGTTCGGACTATCCTGGTTTGTGTCTGGAGAACTGTTTTGAATAGTTCTTGGCAACTTTTATCTAGTGTTCTTGGCAGCCTTGCACAACTTTGGCAAGGCTCGTTCTTATCAGAGACAATTAGTTTTCATAGCCTTTTAACGGAACGAATGGAATTCACAGAGAAGCATTACAAGGTCTTGCTTTTACCTCCGGTGTTTGTTTCCTTGGAACAAGGTTGGGTCAGAACACGAAGGTTTATTCCGTGACCATGGGAATGCTGCAATGGGGAAAATTGGTCAAAGTACTTTTTTCAGTGCTACTGTAATTTTGATTAGTCGCTAAACAGGTGGTTGTAAGTGGAGGACTACCAGTAATGTTCCTTGTACAGAATCATTCCACATCTAACTGCCTTACTTACTGGAGAACAAGCCAAAACAACTTCCTTCTGTCTGACTTTGAAAATTTTCCTACAAGAACCAGCCTGGAATAGAAATTAATGGTGTTGGACCAAGAATGGGCAGGCTTGATATAGTAGTTTCGTTCCCATTCATTCAATTTATTAATTAGAAATTAGAAATAATTCGTTTTAACATACACATATACATTAATTAAATATAGACAAAAGTTGTTAATTATAATTACTGTGTGGCATGTGCATTTACATGCTATAAAGAGCAGGGTAAAACTAAAGGGAAAATATAGATTTCTATATAAATATATAGAATATATATGCATATCTGTAGAGAAAATATATAGAATTCATACATAAAGAGAAGCAAGATATAAATATCTTATTCATTTAATGTAAAAACGTGATAAAAATTAGCATATGGCATCTACAGAGATGATGCAGTCTCTAATATAAACATTTGAAGTGGCAGCAAATCTATATCTACATCCATCTACCCATTATATATATAATCCATCATTTATTTATCTTGTTCATCATCTATTGATCATCTAGTTCAGAGGTCTCTAAACTTGAATTCTGGGAGTTGAAGTCCACAAGTCTTAAAGTTGCCAAGCTTGGGGATCCCTGATCCATCCATCCATCTATCTATCTATCCATCCATCCATCCATCCATCCATCCATCCATCCATCGGTGGCATTAATTTTTTTTACTATCGGTTCTGTGGGTGTGGCTTGGTGGGCGTTGCAGGGAAGGATACTGTAAAATCTCCATTCCCTCTCCACCCCACTAACCTGCTTTCCAGCTCCTGTGCAGGGAAACCAAAGAAGACCCAGCCAATCAGCTGGGACTCAATGGGAGGTGGAGAAGAGATTGGGGCGGGGCCAGTCAGAGATGGGATTGGCTGGTTCTTTGAACTACTCAAATGTTTCGCTACCGGTTCTCCAGAACTGGTCAGAACTGGCTGAATACCACCTCTATATCTATCTATCCATATATCTATATCCGTCATTTATATCTATCCATATATCTATATCTATCTATATCCATCATCTATTGATTATCTATCTATCTATCTATCTATCTATCTATCTATCTATCTATCTATCT
>NW_020769443.1:555031-585121 GCF_900518735.1 Pseudonaja textilis | reverse complement strand
CTTAAGGTAGTTGGACTTCAACTCCCAGAATTCCCCAGCCACCATGCTTTAAGGTAGTTGGACTTTAACTCCCAGAATTCCCCAGTCACCATGCCTTTAGGTAGTTGGACTTCAACTCCCAGAATTCCTTGGCCACCATGCCTTTAGGTAGTTGGACTTCAACTCCCAGAATTCTTCGGCCACCATGCCTTAAGGTAGTTGGACTTCAACTCCCAGAATTCCCTGGCCACTATGCTTTTAAGAGTCCAACTATCTTAAAGCAATGCTGGCTGAGGAATTCTGGGAATTGAAATTCATGTATCTTCAACTGGCCAAGTTGAGAAACGCTGCTCTAGGATATTTTTTCTGGACTCCGTGGGTCTCACTCCCCTTCTTTGCACTCTTGTCCTGAAATGGCTCCCATACTAGAATGGGGATCTGCCAATGCAAAATATAATTTAATGGTTTTTAAAAGTATTCTTTTATGCAGCTTGAAACCCAATTTTAATTTTTAGTAGCCAAATTATATGCTTCACACTTATCCAACTGGTTAGTAGTCAGCTTTCTACACTATTTTCACACATGCTGCGTCTTCGGTTTCAGTTTCCCCTCTGTGACATAAACATTGTTTTTTGTTACATTAATCTTATTTTATTTTTGAACCCACCTCTAAGTTAGTTTTTGAACGTTTTCCATTTTCTAGGGTTTCCAAGTCCTGCTGAACTTTACAGATTTATAGTTCTTCCAATTCCTTTTCTGTGGTATTTATAAAATGCCATGTATGCAGACCAAGATTCGTTTAGGTTGAGTGGGGAGGAGTTTTGTATGGTATTTTGGATCCACCTAATAAACTTGCAAATCATATATCCAGCTTGCTAATGAGAATTTCATGGGTGTTTTATTGGGTGCTTGGCTGAGTAGATCTACAGCTTTCTCACAATTTGCTGAGGAATTAATAGATTAAAAGAATGGAATGAGATTATCCAGAGTTGGTTCTTATAAATCTAGGCTAATATCTAGATATCACTGTATTATTTTAATAGTGTTTGCATTTTATGGTTTGCTCTGAATCCATCCAAAGGATTCATATGAGATTGGCTGATGTGTTGTTGGTCTTTGGATTCTTTTTCTTTGCTCTTTTTGGTTCATTTTTGAAGACTCTATTTCAACATGGTTCAGCCTTCCCAATTTTGATGAGCTGCAACTCTGATTGTCCCAAGAGTGCACAGTGTTGGTCATGCTGGCTGGACATTTTGTTGAAATTGATATCAGGCTGATAAATTGTCTCCCCTTTCTCCAATAGTGAGGTGTATAATGGAAAGAGATGATCATGGGAATGAGAGTGGAAAAATTCTAAGGAAGATTGGTCTAATAAGTTTTACTTATACAGCACTGAATTTAGCCTAACAAAATATGCAAATCAAGCCTCTGGTTGATTGTTTCATATGATTTATTATTTTGTATGCATTGCAAATCCAGAAAATTAGTGTCCCCTGATAGAACCCAGGAAGTAGGCATTTCCTTTCCTCTGGAATAGTTTCCTTCCAGAGATTAAAATAGCTGTTGACCTGGTTTTAAATAAGTCTTGATGACTTGGCTTTTTCTACACACCTGGTCAACCTTTTGGAGAATATGTGATCTTGAGGGTTTTGATTTTATTGTTCTTTGTGAATATTTGTCTTTAGTTTGTGCTATTTATAATGTATTATACTTTGTAATATTGTGTACTGCACTGAATGGTTATTATGGAGTCAAGCAGCCTTTGAAATTTGATAAATTTGATTGAATAAGGTAATGGGTAAGCATGTTGTGAAAACAAAACACAGTATACTTTTTAAAACCAAAATTTTGTTTGATTAAAAGGAATCTTGGCGTTTCATGTGAAGGCATGATAAAATATTTCAAGCGCTCCTCTCATTTAATGGTATTCAGAGGTCTAGTGCAAGGGACAGAAAAAAGTTGAGTGGAATTTTGTTGGAGAATTAAGTCTAGGTCAGATTTGCTTTTATTATATTTTCCCATGTCTGAATCCATGAAAGAGAAGTTGCTTCATGAGAGAAGGGGCGTATGTTGGGGAGAACCTAACCATACAGACATGTACAATACAGTAATTTGCATCCCTTCCTCCCAGTTACATAAAGAAGAGAATGATAGCATGTTCACAAACCAAGGTCTGGACTGGATGGAGACTAAAACCCGCTGCCACTTCAGGAACAGAGATTACTGCTGTTAACTGCTAAATGCAGGATTAAGTATGGTAGAGGGGAGGTGACTCAATGTTAAGAGCAAAAGTTGTACTTCCACCCTTAGGAATGAATTATAGCTAGGACATGATTGCTGTTGGTGTGAGAACAGACTGCTGGACTAGATGGATCAGGAATCTGATCCAGCAAGGCACATTTTATGTTCTAATGCCTTGTCAGGGACCTTTGAAATTGTAGTGACTATTTCCATTCAGCCATAAAAAATTAATAGATTGAGTATAAAGATGTATTTATTAATACTATTTATATATTCTTTGTTCAGATAAAATGTAGAATTATGGAACATATTTACCATATACAGAGCTTGTTAGGTGTACGTGGTTAATTGTGCCAGATTAGAAACCAGCAGAATGTGAATTGTATAGATGATCATTTATTGAATAGAATACTTTATTTACATCACCACGATGGAAAAAAGATGTTGAGACTCTAGACTAGAAAGAGTGCAGAGAAGAGCAACAAAGATGATTGGGGACTGGAGGCTAAAACATAGGAAGAGCAGTTGCAAGAATTGGGTATGCTTAATAAAAAGTGCTAGGGGTGACATATCAGTTTTCCAATATGACATGGGTTGCCAGAAAGAAGAGGTCCATCTATCCTCCAAAGCACCTGAAGGCAGGACAAGAAGCTAAACTAATCAAGTAGAAAAGCAACCTGGAATTAAAGGGGAAATTTATTGACAGAACAATTAATCAGTGGAACGATTTGGTTCCAGAAGTTGTGAATGCTCCAACGCTGGAAGTTTTTAAGAAGAGATTGGACAGCCATTTGTCTCAAATGTTATAGGGTTTCTTGCCTAAGCAGGGAGCTGGATTAGAAGACCTCCAAGGTCCCGTTCCAACTCTCGTTACTCTATTCTTACTCCTAGTCCTGTTCTATAGTGTGATTAGACACACAAGGAATTAGTCTCTGGTTCAGAAGCACTCAGTGTACATGCAGGGCAACAGAGAGAATCATCATCATAAAATCAATAAAAGGGGGAAGTAAAGAAGACAAGGAGAGGGGAAAAAAACTGTCCTGTCTGTATGTAGTTGTCTAGACATGATCAGGTTCCCACCCCCTTTGTGCCACTTGTTTAACTAGCACTTGTTCAGTGACCAAACGGTGCTGCACAAGTAGTTATGACCAGTCCTCACGATTGTGTCATTTGCAACACCCTCTGATCACAGTCTCTGATCTTGGCACAAAATTGGTCCATCTCTCTCAGCCCTAGGAAAAAGGCAATGGCAAATGATTTTCAAACGTGCTGTCCAGGAACCTGGAAAGTCATGTGTTGAGACTGACTTGAAGCCTGACCTGCTCACCCACCCCGCCCCAATATGGTTACTGGTTTTTCATGGAAATTTGCATACACTTTATAACTAATCACTGTAACATCTTGCTTGATCGGTCAGTGCTATCTCCCCGTCCTGGATGAGCTTGCAAGTATTCTTTTCTTTCTCTCCATGCTTGGAGATGAAGACAATATCATCCCTGTTGTTAGGAAATGTTCCCGTACTCTGGGATTTCCTCCCTTTTTTTCTACTCGTGGGGAGGAGATCCTGGCTTCTGACATTGCTCTAAAGGCAAACTTGGCAACTTTAATAAGACTTGTGGACTTCAACTCCCATAATTCGCCAGCCATCCTGGGAGTTGAAGTTCACAAGTCTTAACTTGCCAAGTTTGCAGAGCCCTGCTCTAAAGGTGTCACTTTGCTTATCTTGGTGAGCATGACAAGTGATTGGGCTATGGGTGTGATAGATGTGACATTTTGGAAGCACTTGGGACTTCCATTTTCAGAATTGGGACCAAAATTCTAGTAGTTCTAGTAATTTCAGTAGCTTTACTGACCCTATTTGTCCAATACCCTTTAACTACAGTAGTCAACCTAATTGTATCTCCTAACTAGCTGTGTCCAGAGACCATTTACATACTATGGATTTCCCACTTCCTTTAGTCGTGCCTGATATTCCATGAGCCATTGTCCTAGGAAACTGGGGGGAGGAGGGAAGGTTTTATGTCATCAATGGCTCCTTTGGTGGGCAGAAGGGAAGCAACAGGCATGGCTTGACCCCTGTGGGCAGCCTCTGTCTTTGAGATATATGCATCATTTAAATAATGCTTGAGGAAAACAGAAAACAGAAACGCCCCCGCTCCCATTTGTTGTCCCTTCTTCTCAATTGTCCCTCCCCAGCACAGCCATCATAATGGAAAGTCAGCAGTAGAAAACAATAGATTCTTTAGAATGTAGGGTGGGAATTTTATCAAAGTTCGACCAAGTGGCATTGATTCTTGGTGTATTGTGCTTAAAGGATACTTGGATCTATATACTGTACAGATATATATGTTATATGCATATTTACAGGAAAAGAAGATGACTGGACCTTAAGTCAGAAATATTGTGACTGCTTACTACAGGTGGATGTTTTGTGATTTGTCTGTTAAGGCAGTGCAGTTTTTAGTGCTGTTATAGGGAGAACTGAACTACTTTGTTGTGAAAGAAACGTGGATGCACATGGCCCAAATCCTAAAGGTGTTTTTTCAGAGCTTGCTTTAGCTTGAAGACCTTTTGCTCCTCATCCAAGAAGCTTCCTCAGTTCTTCAGAACTGAAGAAGCTTCTTGGATGAGAAATGAAACATCTTCAAGCAAAATAAAGAAAGTCCAGTTGCCTTTTGAAAAAGCACCTTCGGGACAATCATGATCTGGATGATGAAGAATCTCCATAGATAAGGTCTAATGTCTTACATATAGAGAAAATATTGCATTAAAGTAGCAAAACAAACCATTTCTCTTCCTCATTTTTGTGAGGAAGAGACATTGAAAATGTATGTTATATGTAAAGGATGGAGAAATACTTGTGTTTCCTATTATGCCATATGTAAAGAGCTGGATTTTAAGGCATCCCTTTAAATTAAATGGAGGAAAAACATTTGTTCAACTTCCAAGAGAGTAAAGAAATAGGTTTAATCTTAAGTTTTATTTAATCTAAGCTTTTGCTCACAAAAGTTGTATTGTGTATATCATAATACAGTAGTTTTCAGTCTTTTAGGCTAGAAAAGTTTGTACATGTAAAAATGTAATTTAAAAAACAAGATGTTTAGAATAACAGAGTTGAAAGGGACCTTGGAAGTCGTCTAATCTAGGGATCTCCAACCTTGACAGCTTTAAGTCTTGTGGGTGTTGAAGTCCACAAGTCTTAAAGTTGCCAAGGTTGGAGACCCCTGGACTATAACTTGGATTGATTAATTGTTCTCACCGTCAGGAAATTTCTCCTTAGTTTTAGGTTGGTTCTTTCCTTGATTAGTTTCCACCCATTGGTTCTTGTCCTTCCCTCAGGTGCTTTGGAGCAAGGGTCTCCAACTTTGGCCACTTTAAGACTTGTGGACTTCAACTCCCAGAATTCCTCAGCCAGCTTTACACTGCTTTGCTGACTGAGGAGTTCTGGGAGTTGAAGTCCACAAGTTTTAAAGTGGCCAAGGTTGGAGATCCCTGCTTTGGAGAATAGTTTGATTCCCTCTTCTTTGTGGCAACCTCTGAGACATCAGAAGACTGCTATCATAACTCTCCTAATCCTTCTTTTCATCGGATTAGACATATCTAGTTCCAGCAACGGTTCTTTATATGTTTTAGCCTCCATCTTTGTTATCTTTGTTGCTCTTCTCTGCACTGTTTTTAGAGTCTCAACATCTTTTTTACATCGTGATGACCGAAATTGGATACAGTATTCCAAGTGTGACCTTACCAAGGCCTTATAAATTGGTATTAACACTTAACCTGATCTTGATTCTATCCCTCTGTTTATGCAGCCTAGAACTGTGTTGGGTTTTTTGGCAGCTGCTGCACACGGCTGGTTCATATTGAAGTGATTGTCTGCTAGGACTCCCAGATCCCTCTCACAGTTACTATTATTGAGCCAGGTACCGCATATACTGTAGCTGTGCACTTTATTTTTCTTGCCTAAATGTGGAACCTTTTTTTCATTTTTTTGAATTTCATTTTGTTAAATAGCGCCCAATGTTCAAGTCTGTCAAGACCCTTCTGTACCGTAAGCCTATCTCCTGGAGTGTTGGCTATTCCTGCTAGCTTGGTGTCTGCAAATTTGAAATTTATGTCACTACATAATGGCTCATTGGGAATATCCATTCAGAAGTGCTAGAATTGGGATTTTTCAGAATATCCAATTCATAGAAAGTCAAACTGTTAAAGCTCAGTGATAAGTAACTTTTGCAAGAACCTGAATTCAAGCAGGGGGAAAAGTTTCAGAACACAAAACTGCTCAGTTTTTCTACTCCTCCAGGAAGAGCCGTTTTAAAATTCTGTTTGTTAAATAATGTTGCCTGCCCATAAATACAGTACATGGCACAGATGAACTTCAGTTCCTTATTTACATCTGTAAAACCACAGCTTCCGATTAAGCAGAAACCCACTTTTCAGAAAAGTTGTTTGGTGATGGTAGCAAACAGAAAAAAAAAATCAAGAGCCCAGCTAAAAAGCAGAAGTGGGCTTCTGAATCTCAAAACACACCATACATTAACTTTGCTGCCTAATACGTGATGGGCTCGTTATAATTTTATCTCAGTATTCACCATTCTGCTCACTCTACCTGGATTCATTTGCTTTCCTCTAGAGCGGTCTTAGTTCTAGCCTTAGCAACTTTGAGAGGCGTGGAGTTCTATTCGCAGAATTTTGGGGAATTTGGGTTGAATTGAAGTCCATGCATCTAAAAGTTCCTAATGCTGAGCAACACTACTCTAGAACCTTAGTGGTTGCGAGAGGCTGTTGTCTTAATTCACCTGGAGGGAGCCAGATGTAGGTCTGATGTATACCTTGAAAACAATAGCCATGTTTAAATTAGATTGTGAAAAAAATACACGTCTTTGAAATACTGGCAGTTATTATACTGGATGGCTACTAAAGCATCAAGTAGAATTATTAATTAGATAAGTATTTATGCAGTTCCTCTGGCGGGTTGGTGCTTTTTGGTCATCTGAGATGGCCCAAATTGGTCCTCTTGCTCTTAGGTTGGGAGTTAATGCTGTACTCCTCCCTAGGATTTCCAAGAGAGACTGACCTTTGAAACTCAAAGGGGTTTAAAGATTGGACCATGGAAACTATCCACAGATAGCATTTTTCCCCTAGTCATCTTGCAATCCTGCCTGATAAGCAGAGAATAGAAAACACCACTGATGCCTAGGTACTGAGCAGTGTCGGGTGTAAGAGGATCTACATGCTGTGTATTTATGTATGCTTGCTTTTCTCTGACCAACATTTCCACACGGGGTATGTGCTTGAGAGATTTTACTTTTTTTCCAGTCAGGAAATATAATTCCTGAAGCTTGTTTTTGTTGGATGAACGTGGTGATTACTCTGTCAGATAGTTGTAGTATAGTGTGATATTTATAAAATGTATAGCAAAGAAGTAAAAAAGTATGTTTGAGAGTCATCCTTGGTTAAGATCTTCTATATACTATTGTACATTACTATAAATGTGCATTTTCTGGAGATTTTTTTTTTCAGCTAGATTTCTAACCCAGAATATTCAAAAGAAGAATAAGCTTGAAAGATATGAATGTAGGGATTGGAATATATGGTGATCTTTATATAATGTCATACAAATTAAAATATGCTTTTGGGAGCCCCAAATATTTCTGATCTGTAGAAAATATTTATAAAGAAAAAATATACTCAATCTAAAGAAAAAACTCTGGAACCACTTTGCAGTTCTACATTATATGTAAATTGGTGCAGTACTATATATTATTTCCAGCATCATATTTGCATAGCTTTTACGATGAAGGTTCAATATTTTGCAAATATTTGCTTATTTATCAGTATGTTGTTTTTAAAAAATTATATTTCTTAAATTAACACATACTTACAAGTTTGTGATAATGTAAAAGCAGGAAAAAAAACACCAAAATTCTACTTTAAATATTGTACATTAGTATCAAAATTACAACATTTTGGTATGAAAACAGGAAAGAAGAATTTAAATTTGCATGGTGTCTTTAGTGACAAAAATGTTTTATAGCAACTTTTCCAGGCTTAAAAGTAATCTTTTGTCTTTGGGGAGAAAATTGTACAAACTACATCATGTAATAAAAAACTCTTTTCTCATCCAGCCTTGCTTTTGAAAATAACGGGTCTCCTATGTTGAATGCAGTTATGATTAATTCAGAAGAAGACAGTTTTCCCCTTACCACAAGTAGCTAAGCAATTGCCTGTATATAACTCCTCCTTTAATATAGTTTCATATACTTTGGCTCAAGATAGTGATAACTAGTGGTAACTTTCCTTCCCCCAATGGGTTCTTATTTATGCAGTGTAGTTTATATTCCTTCCTTACAGAAGTTTATTCCTTTTATCCTGTTGCTTTGTCTACACTGAATGCTATCTCATATATATATATGTTTAGGAAATGGGGATATATGAGATAATACAACTTAGTGCCTCTCGGATTTGTTGGTACGCAACTTCTATCATTTTGTAATTAGACTTTAGTGGCGCAGTGGTTAGAGTGTAGTACTGCAGGCTACTTCTGCTGACTGCCAGCTGCCCTGCAATTTGGCAGTTTGAATCTCACCAGGCTCAAGGTTGACTCAGCCTTCCATCCTTCTGAGGTCTGTAAAATGAGGACCCAGATTGTCTGGGGGGTGGGGGTGGGGAGATGCTGACTCTGTAAACCACTTAGAAAAGACTGTAAAGTACTGTGAAGCAGTATATAAGTCTAAGCGCTATTGCCATCGCTAGACTGGCATTGCTAGCTGAGGATGATGGGATCTGTACCTGCAGAGCTGATACGGATCTTCTCAAAAACTCATGCTTTGACGTTGGACAAATTAAAATTACAATCCATACAGTAGGATCCCCGTTGTGTACAGTGAGCTGGTTAATTATTAATGTGCAGGCTAGCTAGAACTGACTTTCCATTATGATGGCTGTGCTGGGGCGTTGTTACATGTTTCGATACTTGCATGACCTTAACTAATTAGGATTGATCATTGAACTTTCTAAACTTAATTACATATGATACCCCCAAATGTTTATCATTAAAAATTATTTGACTATTGGCAGTCTTAACCATCTACTTCTCCACTGAGCTGAAGGGAGAATCCAGGATGGGTAGTCTCTAGTCTTCTAGCTCTGCAGACTGAGTTGAAAAACTGAGGACAACCCCCCCCCCCCCCAAACGGTCCCCAGTTCTGAACAACGTCAGGAAGGACCAATGCTCCTTTTTTCCTGATTTGAGATGAATAAAGTAATATGAATAAAGTTTGCCATTGCTGGATGTTCCTTTTGTCTATAGTTCTATTCATTGTTGTTTTTTAATTGTTCAGTAAAAAAAATTGCAGCAGCTGTGCAATTAATGATGTTTTCCTGGAAGATTGCTCAGCTGTGATGCAGTGTACTGGGTGATGGCATTTATTTAGTAGGTCACAATTAGACTCAAAGTATATACTTCATTTAAGACAGCGAAGCTTACACCAAATGCTTCCATTTCAGCCCAATTTTTAATGCTGTGAATGTGTGGAGCAAGACACTGTGGGAGTAGATTCAGACATTATGCTGAATAATAGTGTGGCTTGTTTTGGTTTTGACTTAGATACTGAATAACAATTATTAAAATTTAACATGTGTGCCGCACCTCCCCCTAAAGCCCCTGGAACAGTCTAGCCTTCTTGGGGTTTGTGGCTTGTTGTTTAGGACAGTTTGCAGATGTTTGTAATTCAATTTCCAAAATGCTCAGCAGTGGTCTTGCTGGCTGGGGAATTCTCAAGTTGTAGTCCATGCATCTGGACGTTGCCCATGTTGGAAAATGCTGAAAATGTCAGATAGTTGGCTTTACAGACTGTGTGGTTTTATTTAAAAAAGAGCTTGCTTCGTAGAACATGCTTAAACAAGACAAAATACAAATACTGTATGATTTAGTTGTATGTAAACCCAGCTGTAGCTTTTCTTCATTCTTTTCTCTCTGCACAACATAAAAATACTGTAATGTTTGCCTAAGTAGTAGTAATCACCATAGCAGTTTATGAACTGTAACTCAATGCCTCTTGTATCTGGTCCTATTATTCTAAGCTTCCTTGCTAATTCTGAAAACGCTAGTAAGGCTGAGCTTGCTTAATGCTTGGATCTGAGACTATCAGAATCTCCCAAGCCCTTGGGCTACAATGTCTGAGAGTAGTAATGGTCCTCTTCTGTATTGTGGAGGCCCATCTGGCTGGGAGAGAGGTTTACCTTTTGTTTATCCTAGTTTGGTCTAGTGCATAATTCGTAATTGATTTTAAAAATAGCAATCATATTAATAAACACATTAAGCCTACAGAAAGTATCATTTGTTAACTGCCTGAGCCATTTGAGCTTTGGGGTTGTTGTTTTGCAGCATGAAAAACCACAGGTTCAGGTGCTTTTGCCCAACAAAAAACATTTAAGTAACTGGATTTAAGCAACATAAATTTAGTTTTACCATCTTTAAGCTTTATAAGTATTTTAATTAGGAAAATAGCTGTTAGCATGCAGGGCAGTGTTTTCTTTTAAAAATGTCGATCATTTGTATTTTTAGCAGTTTCTTACATTTTATTCAGCCTTTTCTTTTAAATTAGAGAATAATGCATATTGGGTTATCAGAATGTCCTTCTGAATATACATGGTCCTTGAATTACAGCCAGGCCAGTTGTTTAACAACTGCTTGGAGTTATGATGGACTTGGGAGAAAAAAAAAGCTTTCCACCCCATAAAATATTTCTGTCCATCATAAAATGTGTTCTCCCCCACCTGCAGTCACATGACTGCCTTTTATGTGCTTCGCAACCATGTATGACTAGTAGAAGCATCCTACAGTCATGTGATTGTGGTTTGTGACCTTTTTTTGCTGGTTTCTGTAAACAGTAATCTTCATCGTGTCTTTTTATTATAGCTGCTTCAGGATTAGAACTCAACATGTATTTTTAAAAAGGAAGCACAAGTTTCCATTATTTCCAGTCTAGAATTGCTTATATAATCTGATCATTGGTTGATTGGCTTATTTATCTTTTAATACTTTTGGGAAACAAAAGTATTAAATGAAATACTTGTAAGCTTCCTTGGTTAATCCTGAAAAGGTTAGGTAGACCAGAACCTGATCAAAGTTGTGGATGGGGTGAATTAATGAATTGGAATTACAAATGATAACAGAATAACAGAGTTGGAAGAGACCTTGGAAGTCTTCTAGTCCAACCCTCTTCTCAAGCAGGAAATCCATTTCAGACAACTGGATCTTTTTAAAAACTTCTATTGTTGGAGCACTCACAACTTCTGTAGCCAAGTTATTCCACTGATTAATTCTTCTCACTGTCCTGAAATTTCTCTTATTTCTAGCCTGGATCTGTCTTTGATTATTTTCCGTCTTGTCCTGCCTTCAGGTGCTTTGGAGAATAGGTTGACCCTTTCTTTGTGGCAGCCCCTCAAATATTAAAACAGTGCTATCATGTCCCCTTGTCCTTTTCATTAAACTAGACATACCCAATTCCTGCAACCATTCTTTGTTTGTCTTAGCCTCCAATCCTCTATTCCATTCATTTTGTTAGCATTTCAAATTGGGCAATCTCACATGTCCTTCCTAACTTTTCACTGGGCTTCCTGAGAACATTTTCTGGGTTTGACTGATTAGTTAGTAGGCACAGAAAGTCTTTATTCACCAGGATCTCAGAGGTGTAGTTTTTTGAGCTTTTGGGCTTGTGCTGAGGATGGGCTCCAGCACAGAGCCTGAGAAACTTAGAAAATTAAATCACTGGTTTCGTTGATTGACCCAAAGTGGATCAATTGGAATTACTTACTCTAAGAGCCTGGTGGATCTTGATGGATTCCAGCAGGTGCTTGAAAATATGTGAGTCTGTTGGTTATCTGGTTAGCTGCTGGCAAACCATGACTCTTGTGATGACTCTTGTGATTACTACCACCTCTCTTGCATGCAAATCCTGGTTAGTTTCTTCACTAATCAGTGAGGAAGTCAATAATATCCGGAAACAATGCCTGGAGTATCAGCAAAGTGAATCTAATCAAGCATGGAGATAAGCCTGTGCTTATATTAGCGATGAGGTGAATGAGCAAAGCTGATTGATTTGATTCCTGGATTTTTCTTCTTATATCAGAAGGTTGTTGGTCAGTGATCTTTTTAAGGGTTGCCTTTTGTGGAAGAGCAAGCAGTTGTGTCTGGCTGCAATAGCACTTAGACTTATATACCTCTCCACAGTGTTCTACAGCCCTCTCAAAGCGGTTTTCAGTCAGCCTATGGCCCCCAACAATCTGGGTCCTCATTTTACCCATCTTGGAAGGATAGAAGGCTGAGTCAACCTTGAGCCGGTCAGGACTTAACTTCAGGCTGTGGGCAGAGTCAGCCTGCAATACTGCATACTGTGCCACCACAGCTCCTTGGAGTGCAGCCCTTCCTGACAAAGTTGCTTGGTTTCACCTGAATTGTGAATTTTCCTTAGTAAAGTCAAAGTGGTGGTGACTGGGATGATACATTTTATCATGTGAACAAGCAACTTTGGATGGCATGATTTGTTCCAACTGTGATCACAATCATGCTTCTCTTCCCCCCTCTTTTAGGATCACCATGATTGGCTGGATCCAAATAGTTGTCAACATCTCTTTGTAGAAGTGAGTGATGCCTTGACCTTATAAAATGCTATGGTATGTGCCTTCCTTGGGTCAAGCCATATTTCACAACCAGTAGTTGATCCTTTAAATTTTCTTTTTGGGAGAAAATTGTTGAGAAAGATGGCAAGGAACGTTCTTAAAAAAAGCAATTTATCAAGATTCAGAGCTGGGCATGGAACTGAAATAACATCGGTTGCATTGGTGGATGATCATTGCAGGATCTGGACAAAGTACAACCTTTCTGGATCTTATTTGACATTTAAGTAGGCTTAGGTATAGGCTTAGCCTATTTTGGATCATGTGTGAAGTTTGGGGTTGGAGACCCAGTTTTCCAGGGAAGGCAGTTCCACTTGGTCATAGTAAGTAGAGGTTGGCTGGTGGCAGCTTGATTTAGTTCCCTTCCCCCGTTATTTAATATTTACATGGGGACATTGTGAGTGCTTATCTGGTATGTGGTATCAGTAAGCTGATGATAGTATTCTACATTTGAGGTGACTTGTCAGTCTATTGAAGTCTTGCTCCAGACTCTGATGATCAGAGTTAAAACTCCAACATGATTGTTTGTTCATTAAGATTTTCTTTGTTCCCTCAGTCAGGTATACTCTGCAAACTGGTATTCTGAGATTAATAAAAAGTAAGTTGTTTTTTTCTACTGGTATTCTGGGAATACCAGTAGAAAAAACCAACTTTTTATTAATCTCAATATTGAGCCTTATTATTGCATCCCCATGACTTTTAACACATAAGCTATGTATTATATTGGAATTAGCCATTGTCTCCTCTTTGGCAAGAAGAGTTCTACGATATTGAGAAACCCCAATTTATTTTGCAAGATAAACTATTAAATGCACACCTATTTAGTTTCATGTAATTATATCACGGGTCAAATAGTGAGAGCTAATTGTTGACTGGGGGGAGGGGGAAGATCAAACCTTAGGTCTCTGATTTGTGGTGCCTGAGTCCAACTCATTTCTGTTTATGTCTACCTGAAACTGCTAGGTGAAGTCATCTTCTGGAATGGGGTGAATTCTATTACTAAGTGATGCAGCCATAGAGCGCAGCAGTGGTGGGATTCAAATAATTTAACAACCAGTTCTCTGCCCTAATGATTTCTTCCAACAACCAGTTCACCAAACTGCTCAGAAAGTTAACAACCGGTTCTCTCGAAGTGATGCAAACTGGCTGAATCCCACCACTGGAGCGCAGCAATGTAACATGACCACATTGTTTACCAGTGGCAATCCCAATAGTCCCTGGTGCCATTGTTAAGTGAGGTTTGTAGGTTGTGAAGTGAGGCCTTTGTCACAACTTCCTGCTGGCTTCAAACAACCAGTCAGTGGTGAAGCTACCAGGAAGTTGCAAGTTCCAGGTGGCAGGCTGGTGGGAGAGGATGTGTAAGGGTAGGCAGGTAGCCGGCATGAGTGCAGTGGAACTTGGTGTGGTGGCAGCCAGGTGGGGGAGACTTACCTGTGTGATTTACAATCTGCCAGCTTCCCCATTCACTTTGTGAGAAGTGAGAAGCTGGCAGGAAAAGCTACAAATGGTGATATTGTGAACATAGACTGCTACAACCATTATAAATGTGAGCCAGTTGCTAAATGTCTGGATCATGATCACCTGAATGCAGGGTGGGGCTTGCTGGGCTTGCTGGAACTTTGAGGATTACTTGTAAATACAACTCATTCAGAGAGTGGTTGTTAGATCAGGACTATTTGTACTGTCTTGAAGTCTTCGCCCTGTGGGGGTAAGGATGGGGGTAAAAGGGGAGACAAAGGGGAGACTGCCTACCCAAATTGCCTTTTTTATACTTCAGAATGGAAAGATTAGTGAGGGAGGGATTGCAAGAGAGTAAGCTATTTGCTTAGTGTATCTGCAGCTCTCAACCCAGGGTTGTTGGTGCTGTCACATTGTGTTTGGTGTGTACAAGAATGTAAGCAAGCACTAAAGCGGTGTTTCTCAACACTGGCATCTTTTAAGATGTGTGGACTTCAGCTTCCATAATTCTCCAGCTAGCATGCTTATGACCTTACATCATAAATATATCGTAATTGTAACATACAATTTTATTTCTGCATTAACTTTGCTGCTTGCAAGCCAATTGGAAAGCATGCAAATGGTGATCACGTGGCTGTAGGCCCCTGCATCAGTATTAGGTCTGAGGTCAGAGTGCCAATTATAGAAAATGTTAGGTTCAGAGTTTTTTGCATTTACTGGATAGCGGCTCTTAACCAAGTCTAGCTAATCTTGAAGATAAATATGATAGGATCTGATTGGTACATGAATGGGAGATGACCCATTCTTTTAGGCTAAGAGTCTAAAAGACCCAGGCTGACCCAGGCTTTTAGGCTAAAAGTCACTTCTTCAGTGCTGTTTTAACTTCAAATAATCACTAAGTGAATGGTTATAAGTTGAGGACTACTTGTGTCAACTCATAAAACATTTTGTATACATGTTTTATAGTTGTCAACAGAAAGAAGGGGGGTTTCAAAGAGCAGGCAGCAGTGTGGAATCGAAAGTACCTTCCATTCGTATTTTCTTCAGAGACTGATTAGATGACTGAAGCTTCTGCCACACAGTTGGAGAGCATGATTGATGACTCTTGGCTATGGATGTGTTTCGTTGGATGATACACCCAGAGGGTTGGGTGGGGGGGAAAGCAGGATCAAGGGTGACAGTGGAGAGTTGGCTATGCCCAGGCTAATGCTGGAATGTTAACTTCTAATCCTTTTTAGTTTTGGGAGTGTGGCTCGAGGCTCATGATTTAATTGGAGCAACTGCCGAAATCCTGACCACTTGTATGGTTGGCAAGAAAACTTGAGTATTAGAAGCATGCAAAATGTTTTGAATTTAAAATACTTAAAACTTGAAATGGCTTCTTTCCAGTTAGAAATTGCTTTTTCAGGTTCAAAATTTAGACAAAACTGGTGTTATCACTGTGGAACCATTTTGAATTGAAAGCAGTTATTTTAATTCTAGGATGAGATGCTTTGAGTCAGATGAAGTATTTTGATAATGGAACATTTCCAGGATTGTTGGAATAAAGTGTTTCAAACTAGAAATGAGATATTTTGAATCCAAAGGCTTCAGATTTGAAACATTTTAATACACCGGATGTTTCCATGCCATAATCACTTAAAATGCTGATACTCATTACTTTATTTAGAAAGCAGCAAGTGCTGCTATCTTTCATGAAAAGGTACAGAAGGAGCATGAACTGCTACTGTCTTGTCTTGACTTTGGCATTTTCTAATAACTTCATTCTCTTCTGCTCAGTCTTGTTATTTTTTCTTCAAAGCATTGTGACAAATACAACTCTGAAAAGCACAGGGTGCAGGTGGAATGGAGATAAAGTCTTTGCAGAAATTTGCTGCCCTCTTATTTTTTGTCAGTCTTCTGTATGTCCCATAGGTGATTTTTCAAGAGGCAACCGGACTTTCTTTTTTTCTTTTGAAGACGTTTCGCTTCTCATCCAAAAAGCTGCTTCAGCTCTGACAGGATGGTGAGGAAACTGAAGGATTTATATTCCTTGCAGTCATCTGGTCATTTGCATCCTTTTGGAAGATGCACGCCCACTATCCTATACCCCCACTATCCTGTCAGAGCTGAAGAAGCTTTTTGGATGTTTGTGTTAGATAATTATATGTAAAATTGTTTATTCTAACAATATATACTCTATGATCTTTTTGTTGTATTTTTCATTTATTTTTAAAGCATTTGTTAATGTGTTTTCTCATAATGTATATGTATTTTTGTTATTTTTGAGTGTTCTCTAAAATTTACACAGAAACACATACAGACAGAGCTTTTCCACTGCTCTTTTTTTGAACTGATACAAAATGTGTCCTCACAGATGGTCTGTGCTCACTCACTCACTGCAGCATGCTCCCCCCCTCAAATTATGTAGAAATGCTGGTAGCTGCCTCTTCCAAATGAAGGTGATAACAGCAGTTTTTCCAGTGTTTTTTTTCTTCTTTTTTCTTAATTATTAGCTTTGGGCTCTGTCTGTTCCCTCCCCAGTGATGTGTCCTTTTCTAAACAGAAAATGAAAACATCAGCAGACTCTTCTGCAAAAGGCGGCAACCACTAACTTTCGTTTTCCTTTAACTTTTAGATGAGATGTGCAGCATTGTGTGATCATCTGATAATTCCTAGAAGAGGAAGAATTTGCTGCATGTGGAGGAAATTTCCTGTTGTTTAAAAAAAGTAAGTCAAACCTACTCCCCATCATCCACTTGATTTCACTTCCCTACAAATAGCCATTGAGATATGCCGTGTAAGTTATTCAGTTTTGAAGAATGTAGATGAGTGATATACATCCCCTTTCGTTTAGATATCGGTAGATCTACTTTTTCATTCATTTCCCTAAAGAAGGGTCTGTCTCTCCCTTCCTTTCGTGGCCCAGGGTGGTTGGGGCCAAAAATCGAGAACCTCTTTGGATTTTGGGGGTGGGTGGGGAGATTTAAGAGGTACTGCAAATGCTGAAAGCATCAAGTCACACTGAAGCTCCGTTCTTAAGTCAATCCCCTTTACATACAAAAAGTTGCAATCTATGACATTCCAGTAGAAGTTTCATTACCCAGCTAGGGTTACAGCATCAGCGTGAGGCACTGATCCCTGTTTATAAAAGGTACCAGTTGATGAGGGTGGTGGTTTTCTTCTTGGTAGTTCCTTGATTAGGGTATTGTTTTCTGCTTGACTGTTTGTCTGGTGTTAATCCCTGTTTATCTGGGTGTAGATTGACGAGGGAGATCTCTTTCTTTCTGTTTTCATTTTAGAAATAACCTTTTTATCTTTTTTTGAATGATGTGTAAATGTAGTTTGTAGGTCTGTTGATGACTAATTAGTCTGAATATTATGTTTTCAGGAATTTCCTTGCATTTTTAGATTTGGGTTTGTCTAAGATACTCAGTTTCCTGTTAATACTATAGATGAGTCTGTCCAAGTGTTGAGAGATTAATTTTTTATTGTGTCTTCTGACTCCTGGTTGGAGTTCATGAATGCAGTCTGCTGATCTTCTGCCTATCTCATCCTATATAGTGAGTGGCTGATACAGTCTTTACTCTTTATGTTGTAGATTAGGGGTCTCCAACCTTTCCAGTTGCAGACCAGCAGGGTGTGTGTGGGGGGGGAGGAGGATTCCATGTGACCCACAGATAGAGCTGGATGCACTTGCCCACTACTTCCACAGCCCAGATCTGGCCTGGGGGGGCGGGTTGGGGACCACTGTTTTAAATAATTCCTGATTTTTCTTCTTGGGTTGCAGTGTCTTTTGGTTTCCGTAAGGTGCTTTGGAGGGCTTTTGTTTGTATGTTCCAATGACATGTGGTTGTAATGTTTTGATATGTTTTTGATCTTTGGTAGTGTTATCCTTTCCATTGCTTGTGTTGGTTGTGTTACAGTGGTTTGAGTGATCGGACCCTTTTTGATATAGTTGCATGGCCTTCCATTGTGTGGGGATGTATTATAGGCTGTCTGATTTATTTTTCTGGTGCCTTAGGTTGCTGCATTGTGTTGATATTTGTCTGAGTGATGCTCTTACACAGCCTCTTGTGGGAGGTTGGATTGTTACTTTGGTAATGGAGCATTTGGTTAATGTGGGTTGCTTTTCGATAGTTTTGAATTTCTAATTTGCTGTCATTTCCTCTTCTGTGAAGGATACTCAGGAAGGGTTGTGTGTTGTTATGGTCTTCCCATGTAAATTTTATTCCTTTGAAGATGTTTTTGATCGTCTCATGTATCTTCTCTCTAGCAGCTGTTCCATTTTTATGACAAAGGTGTCATCTGTATACTGGTTTTATGCTTTTAGTTGTAGATGTGGGAGTGCTGTACTTTCTAGTTGCCGCTTACGGTTTTTGCTAGGAGAACTGAGCATGGTATGCCATGGATATTCTCATCCATGCTGTGCCGAGAGTCCAGGATGGGTTAGACTCCTCCCTGTGATGTCATAGAGCTGAGTCTGCCTCTATATAAAAAGCTAGCCTGGAGCCAGGTCCCCAGCTTTGACTCAGCTCCTTCTTCTCGAATTGAGCTCATGTCTCTGGAAGCCGTCTATGTGTTTACAGTTTAGCTAAACGAATAGGAAGCAGAAGGTCTCTCTTCTTGCACAGCTCCCGGGGACCCGGTGAGCTGTGCTTCAGGGAGAGCGGGGATCCGCTCTCTTGGAGAGCCGAGGATTCGAAGCTACCTAGAGCTCCTGTGAAGCTGTAAGTAAGGGGAGTGCCTAACAAGCCTCCCTCGCAGCTCTCCCTCATGAAATTGGCCGGCTGCGATAAGAGAAGATCGGAGCCACCGATAAAGCACTTCCCAGCTGGGCTTGTTTTTCGCAGGCGTTTTTCAACCGATTTCGTCGCTTGGGGCTCGTTCTTGGCCTAAAGAGCGCAGACCAGTCCCTTGAGGTCGAAGCACGTGTGGGCTGCCATTTAAAGACTCATTGGCCATAGTGCATGTGGCGGGTGGCCACTTTTAATTGGCCCGACCGGAGGAGCTCCAACGCCATTATAAGCCTTTGGCTTGCTCCGGATCAAGACCTCTTTCCTTTTTAGTAGGCAACACATTACGAGGGTTGCTTCCAGCACCTCTTGTGCTTTGCCTATCTTTATGATGGATCGAGACAAGGCCCATGCAGAACTCTTGGGCCTAGAAAACCAGGGCCTTCAGGCCTCTAAAAGAAAGAGAAAGAGGCAACTAACTCAATCTGCGCAGAGAGAGGCTGTGGTTAAAATCATAGCCAAGGCTCTGGCTCCAAAGAAAACCTCCAAGGCAGAACTCAGGGCTGAAAAAAGAAGGCATGCTGCCTTGGAGAGGCAGTTTAACAAGATCCTGAAGCAGTTGCAACAGGCTTCCAATCGTGGGGAATCCCGCCGGGGGTGGGGGGCACAAGGGGTTGCCTCTTCCAGCCATCTCCAATTCTGGTCCCCTGAAAGATCTGAGAAGCAATTCTGCCCCCAGGATTTAAGCAGATCTGGACCCAATTTTATACAGGCCCGTTGGGGTCTCCCTCAGGGACAGACTCCGGGCAGACTCAAACACACTCAGCAGGCTGCAGTTTGGGCTGTCTGGGTCTCAAGTGCAGCATCATTTTTCATGAGAGCTTCACTCCGCTGGCTGCAGCAGATGCAAGAACGGCTTCCACCATCAGACTCCACGTCGCACCAGGATCTGAACAAGATTATAGTGGCAGTGGAATTTACGGCAGACGCTACTCTTAACTCAGCCAAGTTTGCCTTCAGGGCTATGGCCTCTTGGTGGCAGCGACATGGCTCCTGGGCGGAGCTGGTTCTCCTGGCCCCTCATTGGCCCAGGAGACCCTGGTTTGCAGATCTGGTGAACCTGTCTGAGCCGTACCGTGGAGGATCTCGGCCAACAGAATCTCCCTACATCAGGGAGCCTTACTCCATCCGGTTCCTCAGTGGTTCAGATTGACCACGTGGCGCTTGAGCAGCAACATCTAAAGGAAGCCAACCTCCCTGATAGGGTTATCTACGCTATCCAGGCTTCTTGCAAACCCTCTGCTATGTGCATCTATGATGTCACCTGGAAAGTTTTCTGTAACTGGTGCTTGAGGGAAACCTTAATTCCACCTCTGCTTCATTAGCTGAGGTGTTGCTCTTCCTTCAAGATGGGCTTGAGAGAAGGGACTTGCTCCTAACACCCTGCGTCGCCAGGTGGTGGCCCTTTCATCTGTTTTGTCCTGGGATACAATTCCTTCCTTGTCACATCACCCATCATCGGTCTGTAGATTGTTTGAGTGGCCGCATCTCCTCCTCTTCCACCAGAAAGGAAGCGGGACCTTACAGGTTCCCCCTTCTTGTCCAGTGGCACGTAAACATTTCACCTTGACACTGTGTGCAATATTCAGGAAAACAGAAGGGTTACGGGACCATGTGCTAGAGAACAGGACACACGGTGAGCAATGGCAGCACGGCCACCTTTCAACCCAGCAAGAAAGGGTCATTCCTTTCCTCCCCCATTGGCAGGAGTGGAACTCCTTGATCCTGCCTGTATTTCTGTAATAATTGGAATGTATTTATTTATGCATACCGTCTGTAGCAGTGGGATAGCAATTAATTTTCCCAAGGGGCCACATGAGAAGCTGTGGCTGCTGTGGAAGGCTGTGAAACCGCATAGGCATGTACGCACACACATGCATGTTTTTTTTTTTTAAAAAAAATAGTTGCCTTCAAAATAAAAGCAATTTTTTTGCAGGCCACACAGAGAAAGATGTCGCCCAGAGGCTGTAAAATGCCTAGGTCTGATCTATAGGCTGCTCAATTTCTAATGACTCCAGGCAATTTATAATTAAAAAAGTCAGAAAAGGAAAAGGACAAAAACATAAGCAGCCCAAAGGGAAGCTTACAAAACAACAACCCAAGAGGCTGAAGAGAAAGGAGCGAGCTCTGCAGAATGGGCACGGTGGTGGAGAGAAGTCCAGCAGCCTCTGAGCAGCCTTATCGCTCCTTCCATCAGGGCAGGCCTGGAAATGACCACGCCGGTGTTCCTCCTTTTCTGTGGGCACGAAGCAATCGGGGGAAGGGACATTGTTATGACCGCAGGGTATCGATGCCTAATCTTGGGAGAAATGCCATTTATTGTAGTTGTACCAGACAGGATCATTTGATTGCATTAAGGAGACTTTCCGGATTATGTTAATGTATTCAGGGCAACAAATAATGCAAGAGCAGCTGCCCCAAAATAGCATATTTTTTATTCCCCCCCCCCCCCCCCAATTCCTTCGCAGTCTCCCCTACATCTGGGACAAAGGCAGTATATTTCTGTCTCCGGGAGTCAGATCTTGGCTCTACAGTTGAACACCAAGGCTCGCCTATAAACTCTGCAGGATTTCTGAGGTCTCTGTTGCCTTGACTGAAGAACTCCTGCCTGTCGGTGAAACGTCATTCCAGCTCTTTTCCAAATGGAAATCTGATCTAACTTTCAGTCCATGTGGAAATGTATTTCCTGAGGGAATAAGAGAATCGATAAGATTCCAGGGTAGAAATTTCCTTTGTGTTAGTCATTCTGTAGTCAAGACCAACTGGCTGGTTAGGAGCCCAGCACAGAGCCTGTTGCTCATTAGGTCTCTGTTAGCAGACCTAATCAAGCACTAACTAGTGCTGATGTTTTTTAAACATCCCACCTTATTTTTATAAATATGGCAGGGAACCTAGCTAATACTCTTTCTTCCTCCTGGTCAGTTAGACTGAGAGAGAGCGGCCCAAAGTCACCCATCACGCTTTCATGCCTAAGACGGGACTAGAACTCACCGTCTCCTGGCTTCTAGTCTGGTGCCTTAATTGCTAGACCAAACTGGCTCTCTCTGGCTATTCAAACTAGATACTTTAAATGTTGCCTTAAATGGTCAAGCCTTTCAACTTAATCACAAGATGCAGAAAATGTCCCTTGCATCTTGGAACATTCAAGCTGCATTAGCTTCCTTAACTAGTATCCTTTCTAACAACAGCAAAAAAGGAAAAGCAGTTAATCATCCTTACCTTGCCTGAGTGGGATACAGACGGATCTTTTTTATTTGTCCATTGTCCGTGGGGGCTGGAGTATTTGAGGACCTGCCTTAGTTCTGTTTTACCACCGGTCCCATTAGGCTGGTCAGGAAAGTCGTGATCCTTAAACTGTCTATTAATAGAGATTTGTCATCTAGCGGGACTCGGGGAATATGCTTTTTCCATAGGACAGTGGTGGAGAGAAATCCAGCAGCACCTGAGCAGCCTTATCGCTTCTTCCATCAGGGCAGGCCTGGAAATGACCACGCCGGTGTTCCTCCTTTTCTGTAGGCACAAAGCAATTGGGGGAACTGGAACGGGGGGTTCCAACCTTTTGAACCTCAGGGACCACCAAATTCATAATTTTAAATCCCGCAGACCACTAATATGAACCCAGCATGCCACTCACTGAAGTGCCTGGACTCCCACTGTCGGGATGGGGTCCTTTAGGCACTTAGTTTGGCTGCCTGTTTCTGCAACCTTAAAAACACTCGTCATTTGGACCCATTTCCCACAGAAAACAAAACACCGGGATCACTCATCTCTCTTTCTCTCTCCTTCCCTCCCTCCTTCCCTCTCTTTCTCCCCCCGCCCCGTCCATGGGGGTGGGGGGAAAGGAACCTCTGAACTTGTGCTGGGTGGTGGGAATCTGATGTCTGGAGGCCGACCAGCCATGTGCTGAAGACCGGATGGCTGGCAGGGAGGTGGGGAACAGGTACCGGCGGTGGATGGATTGATGCACCTGGGAGATTGCGGCATCAGAGCCCTTCCCAGGTGTTCTCTGGCCTGCGAAGGGGTGGGGCTAGGGGCAAAGGAACCTCCGAACTCAGGTTGCCTCCTGCATTGAGGAGGCCGAGCGGCTGGCAGCGAAGCCCTCAGGTGAAGATGTCGCAAGAGGGAGGCTCGGACCCTCCCCTCAGGAACCGCAAAATGCTCACCACCCCTCTGGCACCTGCCAAGCCTCCTCCTTCCCGTTGGGCATGTGAGCGCTTCTGGCAAGGAGGAAGAGAAGCATGGTGGGAGGAGGCTTGGCGGCTGCCAGGGGGTGCGGCGAGCGCTTTGCAGCTCCTGACGGGAGGGGTTGAGCCTCCCCCTCGCAACATCTTCACCTGAGGGCATCGCTGGCAGCCGCTCAGCCTCCTTAATGCGCAGAGGCAGGAGGCAACACCAGTTCAGAGGTTCCTTTCTCCCCCTCCCGGTCGCAGGCCAGGGAACACCCAGGAACAGCTCTGATTCTGTGATTTCCTGTGCCCCCCCACCTCAGGAGCCGCAAAGCGCCTGCCGACCCTCTGGCATGCTTCTCTTCCTCCTCGCCAGAAGCGCTCCCATGCCCAGTGGGAAGGAGGAGGCTTGGTGGGTGCCAGAGGGGCGGTGAGAGCTTTGCGGCTCCTGATGGGGGGGGTCACTGCGATCTCCCGCGTGCTACCCTCCCTCGCCACACTCATCAGTCCATCTGCTGCCGGTATCACCGCCGTTGCAGACACAGATGCGCTGCAGGCCACACAAAAATTCTCACGGACCACCGGTTGGCAACCTCTTCTCTGGAACACTGTACCACTGACATTTGGCTGTTTTCTCATGTGTGGAGGCCAATAGAATAATTGAGCCTGTGAATGGTATTTTCACGGGAGCCATGGGGACACAGTGGTTAGAATGCAGCACTGCAGGCTAACTCACTGCTCAGGAGTTCGATCCTGACTGGTTTAAGGTTGACTCAGCCGGCCATCCTTCCGAGGTTGGTAAAATGAGGACCCAGATTCTAAAGGCCAATATGCTGACTCTGTAAACTTGCTTAGAAAGGGCTGTAAAGCACTGTGAAGTGGTGTATAATTCTATTGCTATTCATTTTGTGTTGGTTGGGAATGGTTGTGTGTGTGTGTGTGTAAATATATACAATTTATATACTACTAACCGATAACTCAGCATTGCCTGGGTATTTATTTACCCCAATCCTGTAGTCGGGACTCATGCTGTTGTACTGTCTGTCGCTCAATTCTTCTATTCCTCCACAAGAGGGAGCCCTGTGAAGCCATTACCATCGCAGGAGCCATTTTAAGGCGCGCGCGCGCACACACACACACACACACACACACACACACGGACTGTTAGGGTTGTCTTTCCCCCACAGTATTTGTTTCCAGACGGTAAATCATCTGTATACCAAGTTTGGTACATAAAAATATTTTCATCTAATCTAATCTCATTTCATTTCATTTCATCTCATCTCATCTCATCTCATCTAATTGTATTTATAATAATTTGTTTATAATTTAATTTTAATTTAATACTTTTCCCCATCCAGAGTTTTATTGGTGAGATGCACAGCCACATAAATTAATATAAACAAACAGATCATCAAGGACCCCCACAAATAAATATACAAACTGCTCTGGAGGAAGGAAAAAAACAGGGAGAAATTGATTCCAAATGAGGATGTTCAGTTAGCCTTAGGTCACACAGGTGCTACTGTTTTCTTACACTTCCTGACATACAGCTTGAATGAGGAACATCTTCAGTTCCAACACATTGCTATAAAATAATCCCTGACTTTCTATTTAAGCCAGTGCTCAGTCAATGCCCGGCACAGGTTGGGAATGTAGCAGGGCAAAATAAAAACCTGGATATGATTTCAAGGCTTGAATGCCTCTTGGAGTCTTTCACATTCAGCGTTAAAAGGAGATGAGAACTGTGATTGCCAATATGTTTGATAACTCAGATATATAATGCCATATCAGTGGGAGTTTGGAAACTGGCTGGCAGTTCTCCAGAATATTTAGGATGAGCTTTTTAAGTTCCACAGCCTCTTTTTTTTCCAAGTCATTCAGCACCACCCACTCACTGAAAGAAGTATTTACCATTGCTTTCCTCTAGCTTCCTATCCTTTCCAAGCTCATCCAGATAACCTCGTAGACAGCTTTTCTTCTGGCCCCTCCTTTCCAAAAAAAGCTTCCTGCTCGCTTTACAAAGGGATGCTAATGGCAGTCTGAGATGTTAAAAGGCAACTGGACTTTCTCGTTTTATTTTGTTTCCCCTTGAAAACGTTTCGCTTCTTGGATGAGAAGCGAAAGATTTTCAAGGAAAAAAAACCATCAAGAAAGTCCAGTTGCCTTTTCAACAGATTTGGGACAACCATGGCCTTGGATGATGGAGAATCTCCATAGATCAGGGGTCTTCAAACTTGAAAGATTTAAAACTTGTGGACTTCAACTCCCAGAATTCCTCCTCCAGTCAGGTTAGCTCAGGAATTCTGGGAGTTGACGTCCACAAGTTTTAAATCTGTCAAGTTTGAAGACCCTCATGCCATAGCTCAGCGCAATGCTTTTTCCTAGTGGCTCCAGTGGGCTGCAGACCAACCAGTGGGATCAGACCATGGCCCAAACCAAGTGGTGATGTTCTTTAACTTAATAATCCTGAGCACGTTCATTGACACTCTCCCAAGCCTCTTTCATCAGTGATGTGACAGATTTACAAGCACCTTCTAGAAATGGCCATTTGCCTCACTTCTTATATATTGCCGACCCCGATAGCAAAATAATGGTGACTTTGACAGATACAGGAAGTCCTTGACTTGCAACCATTCGTTTAGTGACTGTTCAAAGTTACAACGGCACAGAAAAAGTGACATAGGGCCGTTTTTCACATTTATGAGCCTTGAACCGTTCCTGCGGTCATGTGATCAAAATCCATACACTGCAACCGGCTCACATTTATGGCCGTTGCAACGTGCTGGGGTCATGTGATGACCACCTGACAGGCAAAGTCAATGGGAAAGCCAGTTCCACTTAACAGCTGTGTTACTAACTTAACAACTGCGGTGATTCACTTAACTGTGGCATGGAAGGTCATAGAATGTGGCCAAACTCAGTTAATACCTCTTGCTTAGCAATGGAAAATTTGGGCTCAATTGCAAGTTGAGAACTACCTGTATTCTCAGCCGCAGCAGCTACAGGGCTCAGACAAATGGGAGCAGGCAATCCAGTGAGCTCTATCTTGTCTCTGTTTCTCACTTTCATTCTTATGTAAAGGCGGCAATAATTAAGACCTCTTTTTTTCTAAAGAGGTTTGCCCTGTTCCTTCAGATGGGTAATTATAGGTCAGTCTCTTATCATGATTGGATAAAGTATTGAGACAGGGATGGCTTCTCAGTTGCAAAGCAATCTTTGAGCAAATTATCTTGATTCATTTCAAATTAGGTTCAGCACAGACTACTGAATTGAGACTGTTTTGGTTATCTCTTGGGAGATAACACTTGTTCTGAGACAGTCACAAAAAATGTCACTATTTCTATTTGCCCTTTTAGAAACTTTCTGTCCTATTGACCACAGACTCCTTCTGGGTCACTGGAGATATTAGTGAAAAGGGGCGTTGGTTCTTACCTGATACGCTTCTTTTCGTAGAGCTGTTGAGAGTGTCCAGGTTGGGAGGAGCTCCAGTCTCGGCTCTTCCAGGCTGAGCTTGAAAATTGAGGAACGCCCCCTCACCGTCACATGGTCCTCGGGCACTCCCCAGGTTTTTGCACAGACGAGAAGGAAAGTCCTGTTCTCATCACACTCAGGAAAAAAATATATTAGATTGCTCGGTCGAACAGCCAGGTTTCCCACCAGACGGCCTACGGGTGGGGCTGGACACTCTCAACAGCTCTACGAAAAGAAGCGTATCAGGTAAGAACCAACGCCCCTTTTCCATAGAGCTGTCTCGAGTGTCCAGGTTGGGACATACCAAAGCTTGGCTAGTCCTGCGGGTGGGGCCCCGTCTGGAATAGAATCTCTCCTGGAACCCTGATGACCCGCTGGAAGGCATGCCCAACAGGAGAAAACCCCTGGATGTTGGAATGTCTCAACAAGGGGCCTAAAGAGGAGGCGGAGCTATCCGGGAGGCAGTCCCGCCAAAGAGGCCAACAGGTGTGCACTGGGACCGGGATTCAAGAAACTGGGAAGATCGACCCGTGTTGGGAATTCCCCTGGGAGAACTCTGGGACAGAGAGAAGGAGGGGAGGCGCAGAGATCTGTGTGAGGCCCGGGAGCGCAAGAAGGGACCCCGGCTAGCATTGAATGGGGGTAGATGTGTTGCCGACCAGTCGCCCAGGGCAGGGTGAGGAGGACAAGAGTGCTCCTGGGGTAGGAGCCTGTTGCAAGCAGGGGTTAAAGGTCGGAGTAGAGAAGGCCTTCTCGCACTCCTTCCTCTTTTTTTTTTTTTTTTTAAAAGGACAAGCGCCTGAGGGCGACTGCATTATCGAGAACGACGGAACGAACCTCTCCCGGATCCCCGGGAGGGCTTCCTGGAAGAAGTACCTCCGGACCCATCCGGCTCCGCTCGGTAGGGAGATCTATAGGGAGAGGATCGGTAGTATCTGGCAAAGGAGGAGGAGTGAGAAGAACCCTGGCGAGGAGAGGGGGGGGAGCCTCTGAAGTCGGACCTCCTAGAGAGGGAAGGGAGGTACTTGCGCTTGTTCCGGGTCTCGGCCAGGAATGGGTCGAGAACCGGTCCAAATAACTTCCCCCCAGAGATGGGGGCTGTTGCTAGCTTAGTCTTGTTTTTAACGTCCGCTTGCCAGTGGCGGAGCCAGAGTAGACGGCGGGCGGTAACCTGGGACGAAATGGCCCTGGTGGAGAACTTTGCCGCCTGGAAGGTGGCGTCTGCCGAAAACTCGGCCGCGGCCAGGATCTTGGCAATGTCCTGGTGCGCCCTGAGATTGGCTGTGGGGACATGCTGCTTGAGCTGCTGGAGCCACTTGATGGAAGACCTGGTGAAAAACGACGCGGCAGTGGAAGCCCTGACTGCCCAAGCGTCAGAGAGGTGAGCGCGGCACAGGGCCAGTTCAGCTCGCTTGTCCTCGGGCTGGAGAGCATCGAGTGAGTCGCTGGGAGTAGAGCGGGAAACCAGGCCCACCACGGGCTCGTCCACGGGGAGGGGGTCGAGCAAGGTGGAGAACTGCGGTTCCAGGTTAAAAAACCGCTTGTCCTGGGCGTTGGGGGGGGGGAGGGGGCCCCGAGGAGGCCAGCTGCCTAGAAACCATGTCTGAGAATATGGGCGGGACAGGGATCACCTCAGTTTCCGCCACGGGCTGAGAGAAGAGAGAGTCGGGAGGAACCCCTGCCGCCGCTGGGTTGGGTGGGGGAGGGGGGTTCAGGCCCGAGGTGGTCCTGGCTTTGAACAGGAGGGACCTAAATAAGTGCGGTTTAAAGAGCCCTAGAAACGCGGGCTGACCTGGAGGGAGGCCCTCGTCCTCCGACATGTCCCCTTCTAGGGGGCCTGTTCCCGAAAAGAGTTCACTGCCTATGAGGGACCTCATGTCAAGGTCCTGCTCGTCCCCAAAGAGGGAAGGGTCCCCGGGTTCTTGGGCCTCCATTCCCTCCAACTCCAAAGGTAAGGTTAAGTCCTCTTGGGGAGTTGCCTGACTATGCGAGGCCGCTGATCCTAGAGCCTCGGGGGCCGCGGGCCGAGGAGCCAGACCGGCCAGCTGCTGCATCTGTTGCGCTACCCTTTGCCGGATGGCCAGCTCCATAGCCTGCATTAGGTTTTCGGGTATTTCCGCCATGGGGAGAGACTCCTCCGGGCGCAGTTCTACAGCAGTGGTGGGCAAGGTGACCTCAGGGGCCTGTCCAGGCTGTGGGGGAGAAGCAGAAGCAGGAGGGGAGGGGAGAGGAGGATGGGTGGAGGTTGATGGAACGGAAGGGTCCCAGGGCACAGAGCTTGACTCCTGAGAGCGTCTGTCAATTTCCCTTTCGAGGGCCCTGTGTCGCCTGAGGGCATCCCTTTGGGAAGCTTTGGATGGTTCCTGTGCCTGTTTGCGCAGGTGGTGGGATTTGGCCTTGGCCTTCAGAGAAGTGCCACGAGAGGTATTGTCGTCTGCCATCTGGAGAGGAGAGAAAAAAGGAAAAAAATTTTCTGGTTAATGCGAGGCGGTTAACGGGTCTGGGTACAGCCTAAGCAGAGGCTGGAACTCCCAGTGCTCGTGTTGCACCCCCTTTTTTGTCAAGGCCACAGAATTGTTCTGTAACGTGTTGGGAAGTAGGGCCTAGCCCGGGGGCCAATCAGCCAGAATGAACGCCAAGCTGTCCCTGCCGGGCGAACCGGGGAAGGGACATGGCAAGCAACTAACTCCTTAGTTGGGGGGAGACTTAGGCAGAATTGCAAGGTATTTGAGCAGTCCCAGGATCTGCCCAGGAGTCAGGGAGGCAATGCGGCCTACTGGTAGGCCTCTGAAAAAAAACCAATGACCCTGGGGCCGCAGGCAGAAGGGAATAATGTAAGCTGAAACCAGGTCTGGATGCGGCCTACGGGAGGCCGGGAATCCCAACGCACGTTCCACGCCCCCCTTTTAGTAAAAAAAAAATTTTCTGTTTAAAATAGAGGTTTGGTACGAACCAGGGCCTAGCCCAGAGACCAATCAGCCAGAAAGGTGAACGCCAGGCAGCTACCCCTGCCGGACGGACCGGGGAAGGGGTGAGGGGGGGCAGAGCTGCTACTTCGCCTGCTGGGGAAAAAGGCTGCAGGGCCAACAGACCCTATTTCTGCAGGAGGCCTGTTGGTAGAATGAAAGACAGGCTGAGACGAGGGAATCCCAGGCTGCCTAATAGTCAGTTAAGGCTGCGGCCTGTAAAAGGGCCTCTAGTAATGGCGGACGGCCATGCGGCCACTCCCAAGATGGAGGCCGTTCCAGGACACACCCAAGATGGCGTCCATTCCAGGGCACACCCAAGATGGCGGCCGTTCCAGGGCACACCCAAGA
>NW_020769443.1:539949-555021 GCF_900518735.1 Pseudonaja textilis | reverse complement strand
GGCACACCCAAGATGGCGGCCGTTCCAGGGCACACCCAAGATGGCGGATGCCACAGGGGGCCCAAGATGGAGGCCGCAAGTAACGGAGGCAGCCCCAGCGGCGGTAAACTCCCAGGGAAGATTAGAGCCCTTGGGAGAACCAGGGAAGCGTACCCTGGGCTAGAAGGCGTTCGCGGGGGGGGGAACGGCGGCTAAGGCGAGGAGAGGCAGGCAGAAACGAAGCGGCCTCGCGCGGAGCGATTAGGCGGCAAACGAAGCTGGGGGGGGGGGAGCGCTCGAAGCGCTCGTTTTCTCCCCTTAAAGAAACGGCTCGGATATTAAAAACACTCCCTGGGGAGTTCAAACCTGAGTTCCTGCGCTGCCTGCCGGTGATCCACGTGAAAAGCGATGAGAGAAGAGGCCTAGAATGTTGAACGACCGGAGCAAGGGAAAAACAGCCTGTTAGCCACGAGGCTGAGCAAAAAACTGGGGAGTGCCCGAGGACCATGTGACGGTGAGGGGGCGTTCCTCAATTTTCAAGCTCAGCCTGGAAGAGCCGAGACTGGAGCTCCTCCCAACCTGGACACTCGAGACAGCTCTATGGAAAAGGAGGCAGGGTTTGCTCTTAACTAGATTTCACTTGGTGCCATTTGGAGTAAAGTACTTTTTGAAATAGGTGCTGTCATTTGGTAATCCTCAGACTCCATTCTGTCTCCATTGCTTTTCAATATCTGCATACATTCTGGAGGAGATCAGCAGGAGACTTGGATCAAAATTAAAATCTGAACTAAATGTTCCCTATTTATGGTAAATGTTTTTGATACTCAAGGCCTCTTCAGTGGCTTTTATTTGGATTATCTTATCAGGGAAAAACATGCACCTCTGTTTCTTTAAATTCAGACTTGTGCAAAAGGCTTATATGTGGTAAACAATTTGAGGGAACAAAATATTTCAGATCTTTGAATCTTGAAGTCTCTGTTTACTTACCTAGCTAAGCAATGCTTATTCTCCACGAAAACAAACAAACAGGTATTTCTGATGAATCCAGAATTCCTAGTGTAGGAAGTTAACACCCACCCCTCTCCGAGAAAAATGAAATATCCTAGGAAATATTGAAAAGGCAGAATATTTCCCCTAAAAAGAGTAGAAACTCAGAAGCAGAAGCTTTGTTAATGGGCGGGCCATTAAGGCCTAGGCCAAAGTATTCTACATAATAAAGGGCTAAAGGATTCTACATAATAAAGGTCTTTGCCCATCTCACCACCTGGCCTGGGAAGATTGCATCAGCCAGCACTCAGGTGAAGCCATGTGGTCCAGACAAGCCTACAAAGTTAGCTAAGACCCTGCCCCTAGGAGTCTGACAGCCAATGGGATACAATTCTTGCACAGGAATAGGAAATACTAAGATGGGGCCCAACAGAGAGTTGGGTCTCTCAGCATCTTGGCCCTTCTTTTCCTTCACCCAACATCTTGAAGCATGTGATCATCCTTTTCACTTTGGAGCTTCAAGCCAGGCGGTCCTGTCCACCATTAAACCATCTTTCCAAACAGCCTCCGTGTTTCCAGTGTCTTTTTCCCCACTTGGAACTGAACCCGGAAGGATAATTCTTCCAACACTAGGATGGAGGGCTCTTTGACAAGAGCTATTATATATTAGCTATTATTGTATTGCTCTTGTGTACCAAGGGTGCTTTTCAAAAAGCAACTGGATTTTCTTTCTTTTTTCCTTGAAAATGTTTTGCTTCTCATCCAACAAGAAGATCCCTCAGTTCTGGCTGAATGATGGGGAACGAAAAGATTTATATCCCTTAGAAGTTTTCTGGTCATTAACATTCTGAGAGCCATTGAAGCTAATTGGGAGTTTATCTGTATCCTCAGGGTCACCTGAATCAGTTCTTTTTCTTTATGGCAAAAAACTGAACTGAGTAGTCGTCCATAAAGAGCAGATTGGCTTAATTTCCACCAATGTTTTACCCATCTCTTCACCCGAGTCTTTATTCCCACTCTGATTTGCATCACACTTTGACAAAATTTAAAAAAAACCCCCACCTCTTTTCAGCTTCAAGATCTTGCATTTACCTAGAAGAGCTTGGTTGACGGTTTTCATTTCCTTTCAAGAGAGATTTTTATAAGACACTTGTGTGATTTGTCTCACTTCTTTCTTTCCAGAAGAAGGGGGGAATCCCCCCCCTTCTATTGCTACGTCTTTATAAAAGCAGGGTGACCTCCTTTGTTTACTCTGTCCAATGGTTAAGGAGCTTGTAGTTCCTGCCCAGAGTTAACATTGGCCTTGTTTAGATATAAACAATATTGTAAACTGTAATTTGGTTGCACATGATAATGCAAGCCTGTTGATGGCACCTTGCCTGATTATTCTTGTTTGACCGCTCCTGTTAGTTGGAGCAATTAGACAAGTTTGAGCTAGAGTCCCTGGTTTGTTGCTTTTTCAAACTAAAGTTAAAGTGAAGGGTCCTTGATGCCTGTGGAGATTCTCAGTCATCCAAGGTCATGGTTGTCCCAAAAGTGCTTTTTCAAGAGGCAACTGAACTCTCTGGTTTTTCTTTGAAGACATTTCACTTCTTGGATGAGCTACTTCGATGAGAAGTGGACGAGAACTTGGATCTTCAAGAAAAACCAGACAGTCCAATTGCCTCTTGGAATAAAACACCCCTTTGGGTGGGATCCTTGATGCTCTCCAAGCTTGTTGTTTTCGTACAGATGTTTCATTACTCAAGTAACATCATCAGTGCTGATGCTACCTAGTTTGGGTCATGAAACATCTGCAAGAAAACAACTAAACTCGGAGAGCACCGAGGACCCCCTCATTTCAGCCCTGAGCTACAAATATTCTCCGTTGTTGGCAAAGTTAAAAAGTAGGTTTCTTCTTGATTTCTGATTCTGCCTAGTTAAGAAACCAGCTGGTTCCTTGTTCAGACATAAAACAATACGAACGGTGCATTGACGTTTCCAAATCAGAAGAATGCATCCGTTCATTCAATTTAGACACTGACTTCTAGGCTGAGTTTGGTCAGTTTATGATCAAACCAAACCGTTAGAAAATACAAGCTAAACAGGATTATAAAGAACAATTTAGAAAGCAAGAGCGAACAAGATGGTGACATAAAAAAATATTCAACGGGGACCCCAACCATCCTACTCTGGCAGAAAATATGCGGTAGCATTTTGGCTCAATCCTGATATCGATACTGGAAAAATGTTCTTTCATTACACACAAATTGGTCCATTGACCAAGTTGGGATAGTTCTGTTCTTGTGGAAGTAAGTAGGAGACTAGGCCTCATTGCCTATCCCCTTGCTGCTGGTTCTGTTTTTCTACAGAGCAGATTTGCTGCAATTCAAATACCTTTTATAATTCATAACTCTTTTATAATTTATTGCTATAATTCAAGCATGTTTTAATCATTCACGCTGTCATGCAAGTGTCTTTTGCTGCCCTCTGGTGTTGTTTGTAGTTCCAACTTTGAAATTAAGCCTGGTTCTGCGCCAGAATTGGCCATATCCTGTGAGGTATTCATGTAGATTGCAAAAAGTCAACATTAATGTTGTATTAATGTCAATGAATGTACGGGTTCTTTTTTTAAGTTGGTGTGCAGTGTTTAAAGTCCAGACTGTCTTTTCTTTTTCCTCTAAATCAGGGCTATTCAACCTTGGCAATTTCAAGATCTGTGGACTTCAACTCTATGCTGGCTAGGGAATTCTGGGAGTTGAAGTCCACAGGTTTGAAAGTTGCCAAGATTGGACACTCTGGCTCTAAAAATCCTGTTTTTCTAACTTGTGTAATCTCTGTTTATTTAACATTTGATGTTTTGTGTGGGTTTTTTTGGGGGGGGGGTGAATGTGTGTAAAAAACCCCACACAATCACTTGACAGTGAGGTGGGAAGCCTATAAATTTAATTAATAAATAAATAAAAACAGTAACCTGGGGTGAATCCGGGTCTGTGGCTGTATTAGATACGTATGTATCTAATACATACGTTTATTTTAATGATTCTAAATCATGTACAGAAGTTTAAAAGAAGTCCATTGTTCATTTATTCAAAGCATTGACATGGCTGCCCAGCTCATTTAATGCAACTCTGTGGAAGATATCAAAACCAGTAAATCAAATCACCCCCTCCCTCCCCAAGCAAATGCATATGAAACAAACAAAACGATTAGCTGGAAAAACGAGAGGCTCCAGTTTGTTATATGACACCAGATGGGAAGTTTACTCATCCTGATCTACATCCCTAAGGACCAAACAATCCAGGCCTTAACTGCCTTTCTATAGGACTGGGAGGAGGGGGTGGGTTGGTCAGCTGTGTGTTTTTGAGGAAGCGGGAAGAATGGCTCCGTAGAGCAGGCAGCACCACAGGGAAAACCTGTCTCCTGGGTGCAGTGAAAGTAACATGGCTTCAGGTCAGGGATCCATAGCGTGACTTACACCCTAGAGCCCTTTCTGTCAATAACCGTAGCAGCTGCTAAAATAGAGGGAGAAGGTGTCGGCTATTAAAGTGTATTTGTAAAGGCAGCCTAAAGAAAGGAACAAGACTAACTGGATAGTCCTCGGCTTAAAATGGTTCATTTAGTGACCCTTCAAAGTTACGACGGCACTGGAAAAAAAATGACTTACAACTAATTTTCATACTTAACGATCGTTGCAGTATCCCCATAGCCATGTGATCAAAATTCGGATGCTTGGTACCTGGCTCCTGCTTATGATGGTGGCAGTGTCCTGGGATCGTGTTTGTTTTTGTGACCTTCTTATCAGGAAAATCAAATGAGGAAGCCAGATTCACTCAACAACCATGTTACTAACTTAACAACTGCAGTGATTCCCTTAACTGTGGCAGAAAAGGTTGTAAAATGGGGCAAAATTCATTTAAATGCTTCAGATTAACAGCAAAAATTGTGGGCTCAATTGTGGTCGTAAGTTGTGGACTACCTGTATTTCAAAGAAGAGATAAAGTTTCTTTCCTAAAGAATGCAACAAAACTATTTCAAAGATATGTGAACAAATCTTTCTAAGTAACCTAATCTAATAGGATCCATCCTTCCTTCCTTCCTTCCTTCCTTCCCTCCCTCCCTCCCTCCCTCCCTCCCACCCACCCACCCACCCACAACTCAAGGTAGAGAATATACCTACTAATATTCCTTCCTTCTCTCTTTTCCACCCGAAGAGCAACCCTGTGAAGTAGGTTGGGCTGACACGGAGTGATTAGTTCAAGGTCCTCTGTCTGGTTTTCATGCCTAAAACTAGACTAGAACCCACCATCTCTTGGTGATTGACGCAAAGTCATCCATCTTTGATTACTAAGGTGGGACTAGAACTAGAACTCACAATCTCCTGGTTTTTAGGCCAGCGCTTTCCACACAGGAAACAAACTGGCAGCAGAAAGTGACCTAAAGGTCCATTAAATGTGTCCTTTGAAAGTTTTGTATCCGATTATTTTTAATTTTTGTCAAATGATGGACATGTGTTTATCCCAAATATGTTTAAACTCAGTTACTAATGACTGACCTCCACTGGAAGTTGGTTCCAAGCTTACTCTTTCTGTGAAGGAAGATTTCTAATGTTACTTTTAAACTTCCCTCCTGTCAGTTTGCAGTTATGCCACCATGTTTTTAGTTTTTACATAATATTGAAAATACCGCATCCCAGAATCTTATTCATGCCCTTAATATCTTTAAAGGTTTCCCAGTCATGTCCCCACTTTCTCTTCTGTCCTCCAGGCTGTTCATACTAAATTCCTCCAATC
The DNA here is from genome assembly GCF_900518735.1 of Pseudonaja textilis. The sequence goes on along the minus strand of NW_020769443.1, from coordinate 549,283 downwards.
TCTCCTGATAGGTTTTGTCCCTTATGACACCCTGCACCATTTTTGTTGCCATTTTTGTCTCTGGATTCCTTCAATATCTTTTTTTTTTTAACTGAACACAAACTGTGTCCAGAACTGGGCACAGTATTTATTCCAAATAGGGTCTGACTAAAGCCTTCTTATAGTGAGACTAGAACCTCCTTTTTCCCATTGGTGATCAACTTATAATTACAAATAGGAACTCATTTGATTTTATAGGCGAAAGATTCTCTATTGTTTTAATGATATGCATAAAAGACGTATCCAACCATCACACCATGCCGTCTGTTGGGTTGCTTAAACTGCTCTTAGTGTTAGGCAATTTTCTGGCTTCCTTGGAATTTAAACCATTGTTTTCACCCTGTCTTATGCAATAATTTTCATACTGCATGGTAGCCTTTCAGATCTTTGAAAACCTCTGTCTCCAGCAGTTGTTTCTTCTCTAAAGATACCTGGTCTCTCCTGCCATTTCTGCTAGGTTTTTTTCCCCCAGGTCTCGTGTCATTTTGGTTGCTTCCTTCTTCAAATGCGTGTAGATGTCTTTTGGTTTATTTATGAGATTCTTATCCCGCCTTTATTACTTATGAACAGGGGCGTCAAACTGGATTTCTTCAAGGGCTGGATCGCCACTCCATGGGCCGGCTTGGGGGAGGGGAGATGGGATCGACTCCTACTGTAGCACCCCGATGGCCACAACGGGGTGCAGGGGGGCTGGTCACGCCCCCCTGCTTTTGGCCTGGGGATGGCCTCCTGCAGCACCTTGCTGGCCAAAATGGGGGTGCTGGTTTGTTTGTTTGTTTTTTGCTATTTCCGGGTCGGCCCTGCCAGCCAGATATAAGTGCCCTGCAGGCCCAATCTGAGCCACTGCCTTAATTTTGACATACCTGCTTTAGAAGTAATTCAAATGCTTTTCTTTCTTCCTGCTATCCCCACAGCAACAACACAGTGAGGTGGGCTGGGCTAAGAGTGACTGGCTCGAAGTCACCCAGCCAGCTTTCATGCCTAAGGCGAGACTAGAATTCACTGCCTCCTGGTTTCTAGCCTGAGCTTTAACTACTAGACCAACCTGGCTCCTGGTTTAGGGTTGTTGTTTTTTTTTAAAGTAGACATGCCTTAAAAATAAAAACTGAGGTTTTTCCACTAGCTTAGAAAGAGGTGGTCAAATCACCTACAGGTAGTCCTTGACTTACAACAGCTCATTTAGTGACCATTTGAAGTTACAACTTCAGTGAAAAAAGTGACCGGACCGTTTTCCACATTTGCAACTGTTGTGGCATCGTCATGGTCATGGGGTCAAATTCAGGCACTTGGCAACTGTCTCATGTTTATGACGGTCGTAGTGTCCTGTGATCATGTGATCGCCTTTTGCGATCTTCTGACAAGCAAAATCAATAGGGAGGCCAGATTCACTTAACAACCAAGTGAAAGAAAGGTTGCAAAATGGGGCAAAATTCACTTAACAAGTCTCACTTAGCAGCAGAAATGTTGGTCTCAGTTGTAAGTTGAAGACTACCTGTACTGTAAAATTGATTTAAAGTCCTGACACCTCCCTCCCTCCCTCCTCATATAATTTGGCTTCTTCCTTTTTGAATCTAGACAAATGATTAAAGCTATAATTTATTATCTTGTGTTGTTTCCGTCCTTGCTTCTCTCACCGCTACTTATCTGTTGAAATTTGCAGATTTGTTCTTCTGTCCTATAGATTAAGCCAATCCCAGAATGGCTAAAGTTTCTGCTTGCTAAACATACCAGGGAATGTTTTTTTTTTCTCTCATTATCTTTCATCCTTCTGAGGACATGAAAGGGTGATAGAAGTATCCGAGGTCAGTAAATTTGGAAAGAATTCGGTGTTGACTTTATTTAAAATAGATGTTATTGTTGAATAAGCTAGAATGGCTGGGCTCACACCGCAGTAAGCCAAACAAATTACTTTGTCTTTGGGCAGTGAATATGATGAATGTATGAGTATGGCAGTCTTATAACACCCTCCCATAAAACTAATGATGAATAAACATACCATTTGTAATGATTAAATGTTATGCCTATCGGTAAAATCATAAAAACAATCACGTTTAAAACTATATTTCTAATAGGTAGGACAAGCCTGCCTATTAGTGCATAATTCCTGAAACCACTCTCATTTCTTGCTCCCTTTTTATTTTGGGTCAATGGTTCTTTATAGCAGCAACTACAATACAGGCAGTCCTCAACTTACAGCCAAAACTGAGCCCAACATTTCTGTTGTTAAGTGAGGCATTACTTAACTGAGTTTTGCCTCGTTTTATGGCTTTTCTAGACAGTTATTGAGTGAATCGCTGCAGTTGATAAGCTAGGAACTTGGGTTCTTAAGTGAATCCAGCTTTCCCATTGACTTTTCATGTCAGAAAGTCACAAAAGGGGATCACATGACCCTGGGACACAGCAACAGTCATAAGTACGAAACCGTTGCCAAGCATCTGGATCTTGATCACATGATCATGGGGCTGCTGCAAAGGTTGTTAGTGTGAAAAACAGTCCTAAGTCACTTTTTTCAGTGCCGTTGTTACTTTGAATGGTCACTAAATGAGCTGTTGCGGAATAGCTGTATAACTCTTTTAACTGTACACAGACCAGAGTTGCTCTGCGAGTAAGATGGGCAGTCTCTTAAATTTGATACGTAAAATAAATATAAAGATATAGAAGCTGTGTTAAGAACTATGTGCTAAAAGTGTGGGTTGGGTATTTCAAATAGTGATTATGATTCTCATAATTATCAACATACGCTAAACGTGTGGATTGGCTATTTCTTAAGTATTGATTAGGATTCTCATAATCATCAGTGTGATTTTTACATCACGATTATACTAATTGATTGCAGAAATGTTACAAATACTAAAATCAAAGTTAGCCAGTTAAGCTGGACTTGAGTCTTAACAGTCCTATGTGTGTGTGTGTGTGTGTGTGTGTGTGTGTGTGTGTCTGCGTCTGTGTATGTGTTCTGTGTAGTACTAAAGTGATTCCGTGGCAGAAAGATTTGCTGGCGATGTCACCTTTTGCCTGCAGAATGCCCAGTTGGGGGCTCCTTTCGTGTCTCCGTGAAGTTGCCCACCAAAGTGGTACCCATTAATCTTACTCTCAGTCACCCTTTTTTTGAACTGCTGGGTTGGCAGGAGCTGGCGTGTATGACGAGAGCTCCCCCTCCCACCTCTTGGCAGCAATGGGTCTAAAACGCAAGCCTGCCGATCACCAGCCCGGCATTCTAATCTCGCGAGCCACCAACCTCCCAAGAGTAGTTTCAATGTCCTAACTTGTATTAATCTGAAGATACAACGATAGATTTTAATGTTTGTTCTTCCTGCTCTTCTTTTTTTCCCCCTTTCCGTCTACTTTTTTTTTTTTTTGGGCAGTACAAGTGCTTAAACCATCTTCAGCAATATGGGGTCAGAAAATCCAAGCCCGCAAAATCCCAGCTGCAAAATTATGACGTTCCATCCAACACTGGAAGAATTCCAGGATTTTGGGAAGTACATTGCTTACATTGAATCGCAAGGAGCTCACCGGGCAGGGCTTGCTAAGGTAAGTGTGCTGTGGATTCCACTTCTTAGTGGTTTAGGAAGTTAATCTCGGCTAGCCCGGAGCAGCCTTTAAAAGCTGTAAGTTCTTCAGCAATCTCATTTTTATGTGCACAAATCCCTCAGAAAACTGTCTTCTGTCAGGTTTGGGCTTTAAAATATAGGCAATTAATGTCTCATACTAAATTTCCACTCTCAGCTTTAAGATTCTGGTAGGGATCTACATTATGGATTCTCTCTCTCTCTCTCAAAAAAAGATTGTTTTGGGATATCAAGGCCACTTACAGGTAATCCTTGACTTACAAGTACAACTTGGACTGGAACTTTCATCACTTAAGCCAGGAATTCTCAAACTTGGCAACTTTTAAGGCTTGTGGACTTCAACTCTCAAAATTCCACAAGTCTTAAAGTTGCTAAATTTGGAGACCTCTGACTTAAGCAATGCAATTTTTAAGTGAGATGTACCCAATTAAAAAAAATTTTTTTTCCACGGTCATTAAGCAACTCATGTGGTCCTTAAGCAAATCTGGCTTTTCCCATTGACTTTACCTGTTGAAAACTCCTCTGGGAAGCTAATAAATACACCTGTCATAAATACATGTTGGTTCCCAAGCAACTGAATTATGACCATAGATATACGGTTGACAGTTGTAATGTGAGAATTGATCAATGTCATTTTTTTTCAGTGCTGTTGTAACTTGGTCATTAAAAAGGGGTAAACATGCTATTTGATATCCTGTCTGACCCCTTCCCTCACAAATACCCTCTCCTGCCTTTTTATTACATTTGGTTTTTTTTGTGTAAAGGAGCACATTTCTGGATAAAATACTGGACTGCAGGCAGTCCTCGACTTACAACAATTCATTTAGTGACCGTTCAATGTTACAACACTGAAAAAAAGGGACTTATGACCATTTTTCACACTTATAACCATTGCGGCATCCCCATGGTCAGGTGATCAAAATTCAGACCGTTGGCAACTGTCTCACATTTACGATGGTCGCAGTATCTCGGGCTCACGTGATCCCCTCTTGCGACCTCCTGACCGGCAAAGTCAACAGGGAAGCCGGATTCACTGAACAACCGTATGACTGACTTATCAACTGGAGGGATTCCCTTAACAACTGTGGCAAGAAAGGTCGTAAGATGGGGCAAAGCTCTCTTAACAAATGTCTCGCTTCAACAGATTTTGGGCTCCATTGTGTTTGTAAGTCAAGGACTTGAGTTTTTTTTTTTTTTCCAAAGTACAAAAATCAAGTGAGATAGACAAACAAGGGATGTCTCTGGTTACACACTGGGAGGGTCAAATTGAGGGTTCCAGAAGTAGCTCATATTTTTTTTCCAACACGGTTTAATAAACAAAACACAGTTCACCTGTTCCACATAATTGCTATTAATTGTCCTTTAACCCCCCCCCCCCCCCAAAAAAAAAGCTTAAATGAACCAAATGATGCCCCTGTGTCAGTATAAAATGTGTATGTGCCTGCCTTGCTTTGAATACATTGAGTATAAATACATTGGAGCACATCTGTCAGGTTTTTCTGTTGTTGTTTTTTTCCCAAAATTGTTTTTGGTTTGGCCGTTAGGGCTGCTTTGGCACAGCTTGATATCTAAACATTTACAGAGAACAAAATGGAGCGCAGCTTTAAGAAGAAGGGAGACCCTGGCTCTTCATTAAAGTGGGTCAAATAACTCATTTCATTACATTTTCACAGGGGACGTGGATATTGATAAAAGCTTTTGTGGATATTTTTCCTTGTACTTTCACTATAGGTAGGGCGACAAAGGGTATTTTAATTGGCTCCCAGACAGTTTTAGAGAGCAGATGCAAACCTGCCCCTTTTGAGGCTTTTAAAGCTGTTCCATTTTTTTGGACAAACAAGAATTTCCTTTCCTACAGAGACAGTTTTGTATTGTAGGTGAGTAGAAAATAGGAATAGGATTTCATGCTACAGGTAGTACGACCCCAGTTGAGTTCAACATTTCTGTTGCTAAGCAAGACAGTTGTTAAGTGAATTTTACGGCATTTTACAATTTTTCTTGCCACCCTTGTTAAGTTAGTAGCACGATTGTGAAGTGAATCCGGCTTCCCAGTCGAGATGATTAGACATTTTAAGACCCGAATAAAGTTAGGAACACAGATTATAAGAGGGAGAAGGCAGCAAGGGCATTCCAAAGCCCAACCCAGAGAGGAAAACGTCAGAGGCCACAGCACAGATCCCAAAGCGATCTTATTCTTGAAACAGATTGAGTTTCTGGCTAAGAACCTAGAGTAAAACGCACACTTGGGTGACAGAAACAGGAAGTCAAGGAGATGTAGACAGATGTTGTCCTTTTATGCAGAAGAGAAGAATCCTTCCCTTTAGCTCGTTTGTTCCCATGAAACGTGATCTATTCAAGAAAAAAAAATTATTCCCCACCTTTGCAGGTGATCCCTCCTAAGGAATGGAAGCCCCGGAAGACTTACGATGATATCGACAGCATGGTGATCCCTGCTCCCATTCAGCAAGTGGTGACTGGCCAGTCTGGGCTTTTCACCCAGTACAATATTCAGAAGAAACCCATGCTGGTTGGAGACTATCGGCATTTGGCTAATAGTGAGAAGTACGTACATCTGTGGTTAAGACTGTCTTGGCTTATAATTAAACAGAGCACGGGATTCTTTTTGTTTTTTCTCTTTGTAGTAAAAGTATGCAGAAAAACACATGCTTTGGTTCTCACATTTTTTTTTTCCCCTGGGTCGCATTGAGCTGCCTCTGTGTCACATTCTCCGGTGCTTTTATTGACTACCCGTCAGCATCATTTTGTAGAATAGAGTTGGCAAGGCGGTGTTTTAGTTTGGAGTGAACTAAATAAATTGCCCTACATTTATTAGGGCATTAAATGATGTGGCCCGCAGCCCCATTTCATCAGAAGGGAGCTCAACGCTGGTTTACAAAAAAATGTATTGCCAGTTCTTAATTCTGCTTTTTCCTTACCAGGTACTGCACTCCGCGCCATCAGGATTTTGATGATCTGGAACGCAAATACTGGAAGAATTTGACTTTTGTCTCCCCTATATATGGGGCGGATATCAGTGGTTCACTGTATGATTCGGTAAGTCCCCGTGAAATAAGGTTGGAGCATATATACAATGCAGATTTAGATAATGTTGAAACAGGTCAAATCAGAGTTCCCTGACCTTTCCGGGTTGGCCTGGAGGGGAGAAAGGGAATGTGGGAGGGGTGAGCAAGCGTGCGCATGTGTGCATGCCCACACGTACCCATTGCTCACGCGAGTGGGGCTGGAGAGCACCCACAACGCTCACACAGCTAAGGCCCCAAGCGCTTGTGATGCTTGTGCGAGTGGGGCTGTGCACCCGCGAATCCAGGCATGCACACCAGGTGCTGGCCCTTCCTGTGGCCCACTGGCGAATAGGCCGTGGCCCACTAGTGGGCTACAGCCCACAGGTTGGGAACCCCTGGGTTAAATTATACGAGAACCTTAGGGTGAATTATCAATTAATGGGAATGTTGAGGACTACTGTTGTCAGTATGTATAACTTCTTCCAACAGAATTGGGGCTGTTGTGATTTTTCTATGGAGATTCTCAGTCATCCAGGTCACGGTTGTCCCAAGGGTGCTTTTATTTTCAAGAGGCACCTGGAATTTCTGGTTTTGCTTTGAAGACGTTTCAATTTTTTTCTGAAGAAGCTTTCTAGGATGAGGAGCGAAACATCTTCAAAGAATAAACCAAGAAAGTCCAGTTGCCTCTTGGGGGAAAAAAAAAAAGCCCCTTTGGGGCTGTTGTGATTAATTGTTTGGAAGTAGCAAAAAGTCCTCAACTTACAAGCACAACTGGAACCAGAATTTCCATTGCTAAGCGAAGGTTACGGGCATCCTACCTGATTTTATGACCATTCTTGCCACAGTGGTTAAGCAGATCCCTGCACTGCTCAAGGGAGTCAAGTGGTCACTAGGCAAATCTGGCTTCCCCCATCGACTTTGCTTGTCGGAAACCCCTGGGAAGAGATCCCAAATGGGGATCACATGACCCTGGGATATGCTGCAAGTATCGTAAATACATGCTGGTTGATGGTGTGACTGAGGATCCTGTGACGGCCATAAGAGTGAGGACCAAGTATAATTCCCCTTTTCCCCCGTTCTTTTGTAACTTTGAACAGTTGCTAAACAAATAGCGGTAAGTTGAAGACTACCTGTCTATAGCTCTGAAAGTCATTTTAGATTTGTAGGGATTTCATGGCCGGGCCCTTTGAAGGCAAACCATTGTTGATAACCAAGTCTGCATTACAGGTAATCCTCGATTTAAAAACAGTTCATTTAGTGACCGTTCAAAGTTACTGTTCTGACCTAGGCTTCCTTAGAAAGCATAAAACACAATCTTAGTCCCGGCAAAACCTCTTTTTGTTTCCACAGCTGTGAATTACATTCATTCACAGCCTGCCAGGCTTCACCAACCGTCTTTCCGGGGAATGCTTATAAACACCCACCTTATCACGCTTGGACCAACTAATTGCCAGACGCAGGGCGAGGCCAAAAAATACCCTGGCCTCATCTCTGCCTCCGACGCAGAGCCTCTCTCGGGGCCTTCCTCAGCCTCCAGAACAGGCCCAGGTTCCTCCCCAACCTCCTCACTATTGTCCAACTCAGCTGCTGCCAGGCCACAAGAGTTAACAGCCATGCTGAAAAAAGTGGCGTAATGACCATTTTCTACACTTGTGACCCTTGCAGCATCCCCATGGTCACATGATCAAAATTCGGATGCTTGGCAACTGGTTCATATTTATGACGGTTGCAGAGTCCCTGGGGTCACGTGATCTCCTTTTGCGACCTTCTAACAAGCAAAGTCAGTTGGAGAAGCCAGATTCACTTCACAACCGGGTTGCTGGCTTCACAACCGGCAGAGATTCACTTAACAGTGGCAAGAAAGGTCGTACAATGGGGCAAAATTCAATTCACGAATGTTTCACCTGGCAAACATAAATTTGGGGCTCGCTCGCGGTCAAGGACTACCTGTGTTCTTAATGTAAACTGGACCGGGCTGGCTTTCAGTCAGAATCTTTCCCTTCTCTTTCCCCTCTTTTTGTACCAATTTCCCTGCGTTATTTTTAGAAAAGCGCTTTTCATTTTTCGTTCCATCTGTGAAATGAATCTTAAAAAGTTGTGGTAAACAGGTTGGAGACAGCCGGCGGGAGCCCATGTAATAGCGGGTGTTTGAGTTTGTTTTGTTCTCAGAGCTGCTCCGTGGGCTATGAGATGTCTGGTAACCCTGCTGCTTTGCAATCGCTGCTCCCTTGCCAGATGTTTTTCCTTCTGAGGCCGCCTGTGAAAAATGACCCTCAGCGCCCCCTTCCCTGCGTGGGGGGATGGAAGGAGCGCGGGCTTCTCCTTTGACCGCCTGGCTTTGTTTTCTTCTCCCAGGATGTGGAAGAGTGGAACATTGGGAACCTGAACACTCTCCTTGACATGGTGGAGCATCAGTGTGGGATTATCATAGAAGGCGTGAACACCCCTTACCTCTACTTTGGGATGTGGAAGACCACGTTTGCGTGGCATACGGAGGACATGGATCTCTACAGCATCAACTACCTGCATTTTGGAGAGCCCAAATCATGGTGAGCCTGTGACGATGGAGATTCCGCTGGGATGTGACAAAAGTTACTGGTAGAAGAGAATATTTGTAGCCCGGGGTTGAACTGTGGGGTCCTTGATGCTCTCTTGAGGGCGGTGGTTTTCTTGCAGACGTTTCATTACCATGCTAGGTAG
>NW_020769443.1:519763-539939 GCF_900518735.1 Pseudonaja textilis | reverse complement strand
TGAGGGCGGTGGTTTTCTTGCAGACGTTTCATTACCATGCTAGGTAGCATCGTCAGTGCTACAAGGGAGTGGGGTTTGTGGAGTGGAGGGGAAAGAGGAGGAAATGGAAAAGGGAAGGAGGAGCAGGAGAAGAGAGTAGCGGAGGAGGAGCAGGAGGAGGACAACTGTGGAGTCCTTGCTACTCTCTGAACTTTGTTGTTTTCTTGAAGACATCTCATTACCATGCTCAGTAATATCACCAGCGCTAGAAGGCAGAGGGGTTTGTGACAGCTTTAGTCCTTGATGCTCTCTGAACTTGGTTGTTTTCTTGCAGATGTTTCATGACTCAACTAGGTAACATTGTTGCTAGAAAGGGAGTGAGGTCTGCTCTCCGTTTATTTACTCGTGGCTTGCCCTGTCAGTGTTTACTTCTGGCTGGTTCCTTGGTTAGCAGAGCAGCCTAATAGGGCAAACCACTATATATAAGCAAAGACCAAGCCCCACTCCCTTTTAGCACTGGTGATGTTGCCTAGTTTGGGTCATGAACCACCTACAAGAAACCCACCAAGCTCAGAGAACACTCAAGGATCCGCACGTGAAAGATGCATAAACTCTTCCGCTCACCGAAGCACCGATTTTGGTTTACGGTCTGTCTGAATCGAAACTTGCATGTTTTAAGTGTTTCCTTTCTTAATGGAATGGGGGCTGTTTTCTTCTCTGAGCGAGACGAGCAGTTTTGTCCTACGCGCTAAACAAAACAGAGCTACCTGTGCAGTGCAGTGGCTTGGGATTAAGGAAACGCCAGGAACGGAGAAGAACGAGAGAAAAAAAGACCCTGGATGTGGTCAGTGGGGTGTTTTTATGCCATTCTCAGTGGCAGCTGCTAATAGGGAGAAAAATGGGGCCAGGCTGGACATCTGATTAGGCTGCATTGGGAATTGTAGAAGGGGCCAGCCAGCAAGACCCAACCTCATCTTTCTTGTCCTGCCCGGGTTTTATTTGGCCTTATCTGAAACCCAAAACAGCCGCAGGGTTTCTGTTACTTTTTCATTTCTGTTGAACCATCAACCTCTGAAAATAGTTTGTCAGATCCTCGCCATGTCATGGTTCCGAGTAATGCTCCCAGAACAATTCAAGACTCTGAGGCCTTGGCTTCGTCAAAAATCCTGTTTATTGGGTGTACATCATATCAGCACAGTCAGATGTGCCCAATAAACAAGAAGCCAAGGCCTCAGTGTCTTGAAGGAAGCCAAGGCCTCAGAGTCTTGAAGGAAGCCAAGGCCTCAGAGTCTTGAATTGGCTGGCAGCATTACTCGGAACCATGACACGCCGGTTTGGTTGTTGTTTTATGCATACCTCTCATGTTTAATCTTTAAAAGAGACCAAACAGATACCATATAAATCACAAGACTGATGTGTTGGCAGTTGTTAGATTTTTCTGTACTAAGAAAATTCACACACCTATTAAAATTGGTAGGCTCCACCAATAAGTGTGCCCAGTATTTTGTCAGAGGGAAGAAAAGAGGCCTAGGGCAACTGAAATGCCAGGAAAGCACCCCCCAATTCAGTGTGTTTTGGAAAAAGTTTGCCCCGAAGACAAGGTTTCAGAAGAGATTCCTTTACTACTTGAACCAGCCCTCTGTTGTAATCTCCCTTTTGCATAGCTTTTGTTGTGATTTGTCAAAGTACCCTGGAGGCAAGTGAGTGACATAAAAGGGAGTAAAATGCTATCTGTTAGTACTTAGGAATTGTGCTTAAAAAAAGCCCATTTAAAAAGCCTTCCGACTTGTTTCATAAACTGAAGGTAGGCATGCAAACAGAAGATAAATGTTGGCTCTTGATAAGCTTCCTTTCACATGCTCTAAACAATCTTATCTGGGCTGTTCTCTCCTTGTTCTGGGTGAATGACAACAAGGGCCCCCTGCAGAAGGTTGTGTCCCAAAGGTTTTCCAGTCCTTTCTTCCCTTTCTCCCATTTCCCTTGCCCCAGCCTTCTTTGCTCACCCCCTGGACATACGGTAACTAATGTTGACATATGAAGCTTTGTGGGAAGATAAAAGAGGATAAACCATTCTGGGAGAACGGCTAATCCAGTCAAATTTTCCTTTTATGGAGATTCCGAAACTCAAAGTCTCATCTAAAATGGTCATAAGTGCAAAAAATGGTCATAAGTCACCTTTTTCAGTGCCGTTGTAACTTTGAATGGTCACGAAATGAACTGTTGTAAGTCGTAAGTTGTAATATAGAATACATTGCAAGCCCAGGACCTATCTCCTAAAGGAGGGTTTTTAAACCCAAATAAAATTATTCTTGTTCTTGTTAACACAATCCCTCCATTGGCTGATATCTGCCTGGTTTAGGTGTTCCCGTGTTCTCACCCTGCCCAGGGTGGGTAGTTGCAAAGATGCTTTTTCCGAAAGGCAACTGGGCTTTCTTGGTTTTATTGCTTGAAAATGTTTCGCTTCTCATCCAAGAAGCTTTTTCAGTTCTTGGATGAGAAGCGAAACGTTTTCAAGGCAAAAAAAAACAAAAAACAGGAAAGCCCAGTTGCCTTTTTGAAACAGTGACCTGGATACCTAAAAATCTCCATGGACCAGGGGCGTCTCAAACTTGATTTCATTGAGGACCGCATCAGGGTTGTGTTTGACATCGGGGGGCCTGTGGGGGGGGCATGGACAACTCGACAGTTTCAGGGGCACCTGTGATTGCCCAGGTGGGGCTGGAAGGATCCTCCTGCAGCCCTCTGCCAGCAAAAAATGGAGCTTGGGAGGGCCTTTCCTTCGCCGTTTCCAGGCCCGATCTAAGCATCCTGCGGGCCTTGAGTTGGAGACCCCTGCCATAGACCAAAAAGGTGGGTAGGTTTTGTTGGAAGAAAAATTCTGTCGTCATCAAGAGGCTCAAGCAGTTCTGACGAATGGCTGTGCCAGTCCTGCCTCAACTCGAGCAATCCTCGACTCCCATTTGTTGAGAAAGGTATAGTTGACTAAAGGTCAAGTAAAATTGAGTAAAGCAAAGCCACATTCACTTGCCAAATTCAGAGATGTAGCTTCCCCTCTCTTAGGTACGACCCAGTGCTTCCCCCATCATCCAGTCAGTTTCAAAGAAGGTGTTTATGGAATTGTCACTTGAGTGTGTAGGTTGCCTCGCAGTGGCGTTCTTCTCGTAATGGAGCGAACTTTAAAGGCCGTCTCTGAGAGAGCCACTTTCGCTACTTTCACTTCCCCTGCATTCACCCTCCCTTACACACACACACACACACGCATGCGCAAAAACATTACCCCCCCACCCCACCCCCATCCATGGCAGACTGGATCTGCCGATGAAGCAGCACACAAGATGGGGAATCTTATTAATTTATTAGATTTTTATCCTGCCTTTAATACTTTAGAAATAAATCAAAGTGGTGAACATCCCTAATGCTCCCTCCTCTTTTCCCTCCCAACAACAACCTTGTGAGGTGGGTTGGGCTGAGACAGGGTGACCGGCCCAAAGTCACCCAGCCAGCTTTTGTACCTAAGGCAGGACTAGAACTCATAGTCTCCTGGTTTCTAGGCCAGAACCTTAGCCACTAGACCAGGGGTCCCCAAATGTGTCATCTTTAAGACTGGTGGACTTCAACTCCCAGAATTCTGGGAGTTGAAGTCCACCAGTCTTAAAGTTGCCACGTTTGGAGACCTGCACTAGTCCAATCTTTTGGGCACCAAGGACCAATTCCATGGGGAGAGATTTTTTCCGTGGACCGGAGAAGGGTGTGGTTTCACGGTGTTGCCTGCGTACTGCGGATGGGGCTTCGCTTGTTTGTGTGGTCCGCTTTCTGGCATGCCGCGGACCAGTGCCGGACCATGGAACCGGGGGTTGGTAGCCCCTGCACTAGGCAGACCAAAGCGGCTCTGCTTGAAATAGCTTTGGCCGTTTGAAGTCTTGAAATTTTTTGCGTTTTGCAGTTTGCCCAAATGGCTTCCTTGGTTGCAATCAATAATGAATGGGTTGTAATTAATAAATGCTGCATGCATACATGTTGTGTGGGGGTGAGAAGAATGAGCAGTTGTTTTGATTTGTCCTTGCCTACATCCTGTGTTGAGGTGTTTGGGGCATCTTGTCAGCTTTGACATTAAGGGATTTTGAAGTTTAAACATCACCAGGACGCTATGATCTTATTCCATCAGCAAACATGGGATTGAACTTGAGAAAGGAAGAGTGAGTGGGACATTGGGTTCCTCTGAACTGGTTATAAACTGGTGTGCCAGGTAAAGAAACTTTGGGGGGTCTTCGTTGCTCTCTGAGCTTGGTTGTTACAGTAAGTAAAGCAATTCTGCTGTGCGTTGATGACTTAAGGCCACATGAAATGGTTGATTGCTCTCAGGCGGGAAGGGGTTGCTACCATTCCGCAGCTTAACCAAAACCCTACCTTACATTTGTGTTACTCTGTGTGAGGTGGCCGTTGGCTAGTTGCACTTTTAGTATTTGTGCCTGGGGACCTCTCACACAGAGAGATCCCGAGAAAACATTTTACAGTTACAAAAGAATAAAGCTTGCCACACGTATTGATTTTCCTAGATGTGTGGTCTTGTCATTCTGGAACTTCCCTTCCCCCTTTCCTTCCCCTTCCCCTTCCCTTCCCTTCTCCCTTCCCTTTCCATCCCTCCCCTTCCCCCTTCCCTACTCCTTTTCCTTCCCTTTCCATCTCTTCCCTTCCCCTCCCCTTTCCTCCCCTTCTCTTCCCCTCCCCTCCCTTCTATTCCATTGCGTTCCATTCTGTTCCATTCCTTCTCTGCTCCCTTCCCTTTCCATCCCTTCCCCTCCCCTCCTTTCCATTCCATTCTGTTCCATTCCTTTTTTTTTTAAATGCTTGCTGTCAATCACCTTGTTTTGAAAGCTTCAAAAGTCCTTGAAATTTACTTCCTTTTCTCCACTAGGTGATGCTAGTTGCATAGCTGGAAAATCTTCTGGCTACACAGCTCTTTGATTAGGGCTTGGGTTTAGCACAACAATGGAGCCGAGAAGCTGGCGTTGGCCTTTTTATTGTGTAGGCATTCCAAAAATTAAATTTGGTCTGCTGTAGTATTTCAACATTTCAGGCACCACAACAGCAGACCAGCCCTGGCTCCAGCAAAATTCTTACTCTGGACAAAGTTATTGCTAGTGGAACTGGGGCTTTTTATTCGCCTATGGATTTTAGCAAACTGGAGACTGAATGTCGGCTTAATGATAATACTGTGCATAGTTTCTGTTCATAACAAAGACTGCTTGGAATTGCAGCCAGTCAAACAGCCTTGTTTGTTTTCTCGGTTGTAAACATCCAGGAATAAATTCACTCCTCCGCCCCCCCCTTTGTATAAGTGATATTTTTGAGGGAGAAAAGGAAACAATAGAATATAGGTCTAATCTAAAACCCTCCCAAAAGCAGACTTTTGACAGACACCTTGGTTTGCAAGCAGAAAGGATCAAATAACCAGGTGATTTTTTTTTTTTTTTAAAGAAAGGAATCCTCTCTATCTGAATCCCTAGAGATACAATCCTCTCCAGTCAGAGGAGATCGAGTGCTACCTAATTAGATCAGCCATAAGCAAGATGTTTGCACTAAAGGCATCGTTTCCCAACCGTGTCAATGATAAGGTTGTGGATTTCAATTCCCAGAATTGAAGTCCAATATTGTGGACTTCCAATTTCTAGCAGGGCTGGCTGAAGAATTTTGGGAGTTGGAAGTCCACGCGTATTAACATTGGCAAGGTTGGGAAATTCTGATTTAAGGACATTTATCCACAGGAATTCCAGTTGGCTTAAATCTTAAATTGTGACTTTCTTTGGCCCAACCTTTAAAACTGTAATTTTGTGAAAGATGCTGAAAAATGGTTTGGCTGTCTTAGGGCTCCATAGCTGGTAATGTTGACTTCAGACTCCCATCAGACCGAGGTAATTCTGCCATCGAGTTTCTCATAATAGCCTGGTTAGATTCTCCTTGGACATTCACAGGGATGTGCTTTGCTTGTGAGATGTGGGGAAATTGATCCCGATGCTGTTTGAAGGCCCATTCTTCAATATCCAAAGAATTTTTATTCTTCTCACCAAGTCCTTTATGTAGCCACAATTTCCCCAACCCCTACAAAAGGCCAGTCCCATTATTTTTCATTCTCCACTATTGTCCCAAAGGTGGTTTTCCAAGAGGCAACTGGACTTTCTGTTTTTTTTTTTCTTTGAAGACGTTTTGCTTCTCATCCAAGAAGCTTCTTCAGCTCTGACTTTGCATCCTTTTTAGAGGGCCATTGAAGGTTTGTCTCTGTTCTCAGGGTCAACCTCCAAATGGCCTCAGCAACTCTCAAAGGATGCAAATGACCAGCCGTCTACAAGGAGTATAAATCTTTCCATTTCCCCACCATCCAGTCAGAGCTGAAGAAGCTTCTTGGAAGAGAAGTGAAACGTCTTCAAAGGCAAAACAAGGAAGTCTTATTTGCCTCTTGAAAAAGCACCTTTAGGACAACCATGACCTGCGTGGCTGAGAATCTCCATGGACATTCTCCACTCTTGTTACCAGAGTTAACCAGTTTTCATAGGCAAATCTGGTTTAATTGAATAGAATATACTGCAGTTCCCTTTGCTGATCATCTGCTGGGTAGGGGATGGGCCGGATTAATGGTTTCCATCCCAAACGGTGAGATAACAGGACAGAAGTTGGTGTACGGAGGGAAGATCAATTGCCACTTCCTGATGGGGGAATCTGTAATCAGAAGGACCACTCCAGCAGATGTTGCTTTTGTACCCAGGCCAAAAGCAGTCTTGAGAAAGATATATTAACAAATTAATTGAAATTGGCCCTGGCCAGTGGTAGACAGCTGGGGATTTCTGCTTTGAAATTCTCTCTTCCAGATTTTTTCCTCCTCCTCTCCAGGGATTGATGGGCAGGGAGGGGAGAGGTTGGAAAAATTAAACAGCTTCCTTGCCAAGCTCTGTAACTGCGGTAGCACATTCATTAATGATAAGGGGAGCTGGTCTGTGCCGTTGATGGGAGAAGTGGGGCTTGATGAAGGGCGAAGGGAGGATTTTTGAATAAAATAGTATAGAATATTCTGTATGGGCCACGTGTGATTGGACACACAAGGAATTTGTCTCCCGTGCGTAAGCTATAGGGGCCTGGGGAAGTCAGAGCGGAATGGAGCCCATTAAATGGCTAGTATGAATGTGTGTTGTCATAGGAGTGTGTGTATGTGTGTGTGTGGGGGGGGTATTTTATAATTTTTCTTTTTTTATTATTTTTATTTCTTTTCTATTGTGTTTTTATGTCCTTGTAAGCTGCCTTGAGTTGCCGTGTGCAAGTAGGTGGCAATAAAAATTTTCTCAATACATACATACATACCTACAAGCAACAAACTGATAAATCATAAGATAGAATCACAAATCATAAATCGATGAGCTGCTAAATAAACAGGGAAATTGTGTGGTGAGCAATCGAACGTATTAAGGATTTCTGGAGACACTGGCAACATGATTCCTTGTCCCCATTCCCAAATAATCACATTTTGTTCCTGAATTCTTTGAGGGAGTTGCAGGGAAGGCCACGATCTTCCTTTGATTTGTCTTATTTCTTAGACCGTATTTTCTCTTAGACCTTTATTCACCCCGGACCCTCAAGATTTAAATCATAACATATTTTTCAAGCCTTCTTAGACTACTGTATATATGTTTTTGTATATACCAGCAGGGGGAGCTGTTGGATTTCTACAAATACATCGCCCAGGAGCCAGTTGCGGCTGGCTTGCCTTGTTTCTGATGTGGCTGTGTGTTAATGACGCTTATGTCATTTTTCTTTTGCCTGGTTCTGCCCCTGCGGAATAGTCTCCGCTCCTTTTTATAGAGTCTTCAACCCTGATAATGATAATCTTGGAGAATGCCTCTAGGGGGTTACTAGCAGTAGGAACTCTACACACATCCTGCTCGGTAATAACAAAGGCAGGGACTGAGATGGTGATTTTAGATAATGGGTCCTCCTTCCACCAACACTTCAGCCTTCCAAAGGTTTAAGGTAGCTCCTTCTCAGCAAAGCCCTTTCAGCAGGAGCTGCTCTGCCTCCCGGACCCCCGAAAATACAGCAACTTTAAGACTTGTGGACTTCAACTCCCAGAATTCTCTAGCCAGCTGTGCTCTGTAGTTTCAGACCAACTTCAAGGATGGGAAAGAAGGTGTTGTTGTTTTTTTAAGGCATCTGAAGTTGGCTGACAGACCCCAATGTAAATCTGGAAGGGTCAGAAAACCGATACTCAGAGCCACCCTGAAGATGTAGGCCCAAAGGGCAGACGCTTTTAGAATACAAGGTAGTCCTCAACGTAGGACCACAATTGAGCCCAACATTTATCTTGCTAAGCGAGACATTGGTTAAGTGAGTTTTGCCCCATTTTATGGCATTTCTTGCTACAGTTGTTAAGTGAAGCACTGCAGCTGATACGTTGCTAACCCGGTTCTTAAATGAATCTGGCTTCCCCCTTAACTTGGCTTGTCAGAAGGTGGCAAAAGGAGGTCACATGACCCTGGGACACAGCAACCGTCACAATTAGGAACCAGTTGCCAAGCATCTGGATTTTGATCACTGGATTTTTGCACAGGATAGTGCAAAAGTCGGAAGTGTGAAAAACGGTCCTAAGTCACTTTTTTCAGTGCCGTTGGAATTTTGAACAATCACTAAACAAAGCGCTGTAAGTCACGGACTACCTGTAGTAGCAGGTGGTGGTGGTTGTTTTAACTTTGGGGCATTGAAGATGTATGTATTTCAACTCGATACATGCAGTTTCCCAGCCATTATGTTAGGGTTAGTGTTAGCATGCTGGGTGAGGAATTCTGGGAGTCCACATATTTTCAAGTTCCCAAGGTTGAAAAACATGGCTTTAAATCAAGGAAGGAAGTGATAAGAAGGATGCCACCAGCCAAGTCTCCCAGACAAATCATGTGTTTACAAAAGTGGGTGGAAGAAATGATTGTTATAAAACAAACAAACAAATAAAAAAGCACAAACACACAAGGACCTTTTAGATCACATGATTTACTCAATTACATTTCAAGGAAACTGGCTGTTATAAAAGTCTAACATGTCCTTTTTGAGGTACAGAAAATGTGCACTTATTTACAACACATCTTAAAATTGTCACACGCGGATTAACAATAGAAAATGAGATGATCTATTAAAGAGTAGCACACAGTATTGTCTTTTAACAAATACAGTCTTAAGTGGTCCACTAAATTAAATCAGTTCCCATCAATTAGCAACTGAAGATTTCATTCTTTGAGTCATTGATCACAGAGGTGGAAGGAACCCTATGCGAATCCTCAGACCGTTCCAGGTAAACAGGTGCACTAATGTGGATGTGGGTCCAGGAATGGGTGGTGGAGAAAAGTTGTGTTAAGGAGTTACTGTAGAAGAGAATATTTGTAGCTCATGATTGAAATGTGGAGTCTTGCAGACCTTTCATTACCCAACTAGGTAACATCATCAGTGCTAGAAGGAAATGGGGGGCTTGCTCTCTTTATATACTAGTGGCTTGGCCTGTCAGTGTTGGTGGGAGGGTTTTTGGTGATTTCTTGATCAGCCTGTTGCTTACTGATAGTTTGTTTGTCTCAGTTGGTAGTTTCTCGATTGGGTATTGTTGATTTCTTGATTGTTGGTCTGGTGTTAATACCTGCTCAATTGGGTGTTGGTTGCTGGTGAGGGGGTGATTTGGGGTTTGTTCCTTTTTCTTTTTGAGAGGAAGGAGGAAGTCTGGACTTTCTTGCTTTGAAGAGGTTTCGTTTCTCATCCAAGAAGCTTCTTCAGCTCTGACAGGAGGGTGGGGAATTGAAGGATTTATATTCCTTGCAGGTAGCTGGTCACTTGATTCCCTTTAGAGGATTGTTGAGGCTAGGTAGAGGTTTGTCTGTATCCTCAGGGTCACTTGAGAGGTGCTTCTGGTGCTGCTCCTGCAATTTTTTCTCTGGAAATCCATTCTTAACTCCCACACCATTCAAAGGGTGTTCATCCCAAATTGTATAGCTAAAAGACTGTAAAATCCTGAGGACACCGAAGAAACCTTCAAGTGGCCCCAGGGACTCTCTCAAAGGATGCAAATGACCAGCGATCTGCAAGGTGTATAAATCCTTCCATTCCCCACCATCCGGTCAGAGCTGAAGAAGCTTCTCGGATGAGAAGCGAAACGTCTTCAAAGAAAAACCTGAAAGTCCGGTGACCCCTTGGAAAAAAAAGCACCTTTGGGAGGAAGAAGAAAATTCCTAATCTTGAGAACTATAAAGGAAAGGACCAGCCTGCCCCCTTGAAGTCCTGGGGGCTCCATGCCTGGAGCTTATTTTTTTCAATGGTAGCTATTAAAAATCAGAGGGGATCAATCAATTCTTCAAAGTACCCGAAGGCAGGAGAAGAAGCAAAAGATAAGGACCAATTGAAGAAAGAAGCAACCTAGAACCAAGGAGAAATTTCCTGACAGTGAAAACAATTAACCAGTGGAATGGAAGTGGCCTCTAGAAGTTGTGAATGCTCCCACACTGGAGGTTTTAAGAAGAGACTGAACAGCTACCTGTCCCCTCTTAAGCAGGGAGGGGGTTGGACTAGAAGACCTCCAAGGTCCCTTCCGACTCTGTTATTCTGTTTATAACAGAGAATATTAGACAAGTATCCACTGGTAGATCTGGGTCAGCTTTTCCAGCCACAATTTGGCTTTTGCCCGAGATGATTTGGGAAGCTAATGCAGCGTTCAGAGAAGTGCCAGGTGGGATTTCTTCCATTGCCACAGTGTCTCATTTAGACCCAATCCAACCTATTGGCCCGAGACTCCGTTGCTCGTTGGCTTGGCAAGACTTGGGCTTCCTACACTTTTGAAATGACCCTATTTTGGCCCCATGGGTTCTCCTTCAGATGGAGCTGGATTCGAAGGCCCAGGTTATACAATTGTTATTTTGGTGATAACAACTTCAGAGCCGCCTGCCTTCCTGCAGAGGATTTTTGTGCTGCTAAATCGTTTCTCTCCATGCTTCCAAGTGGGAAGCTGCAGGACTCATTGTTGTGTTTTCCTTTCTATAATTATAGTATACAGGCTTTTTTTTTTCTCCCCATTCTGTGTTCTAATTACCACCTTTTTTTTTCTGCCCGGCCCTCAGTTCTCCTTTCAAATCGATAGAAACATATTTTATGCAATTTAAAACAAAGCATGTAAAAGAATAAAAAGATTAGCCTACATTAGAACTTATCAAACAAATCAATAGCTCACAAGCAGTGGAGCAGAACCATCGAGAGACTACTGTGCCAAGGTGCATAAAAATATTTTTAGCATGGGTGTAAATTAAAACAAGGTTGGTGCGTCCTTTATCTGTGGGGGCCAGGGCAGAAAAGGCTCTTTTCTGGATTGGTGCCTAATGAAAATTTACAAAATATGCCTTCAGCAGGAGCCTCTCCTGGCCCCACGTTGGTTGAAGTTAAAACAAAAAAACCTTAAGCTTGGCCGAGGAGCCATTTGAGCTCTCTTTGAACGATGTCTCCATGCACCCGTCTAGCCATTGCATTTTAATCTGCTTTACCAGTAGTCCTCACCTCACAACAGTTCATTTAGTGACTGTTCAGAGTTACAACAGCACTGAAAAAAGTGACTTATGGCCGTTTTTCACACTTAACAACCGTTGCAGCATCCCCTTGGTCACAAGATCAAAATTTGGACGCTTGGCAGCTGACTGTTAGTTATGACGATTGCAGTGTCCCGGGGTTGTGACTTTTTAAACAAGCAAAGTCCATGGGGAAGTCAGTTTCGCTGAACAGCCTGGGGACCAACGTAACAACCACTGAGCAACTGTGGCAAGAAAGGTCTTAAAATGAGGCAAGATCCATTTAACCAATACTGCTCTTTGCAACAAAAAAATTTTAGGCTCCATTGTGATTGTACATTGTGGATTACCTGTAGTTTATTTTTATTTTACTTATTCAATTTATATGGTGTCTATTTCGTCATAGGCGACTTTCTAGACTGTTTGTCCAATATTTAATGGTTGACAGACTCACAGATTTGAGGACTAAACCAAGAATCAGTGTAATTGTGTTCTCTCTGTCCCGGACTCAGTTTGTCACATTTCAGGGTTCAAGCCATGCTTGTTCAAAAGGCAGAGTTGGTTCTACTTCCTCATGCCATGATATCCCCAGTTCTAAGTTGAAAAGGCAGATGGTCAGTCATAAGCATGTTGTCCTCATCTTTTGACTGCAGGAGTCGAATCCCATACCCTAAAATGGACACAGGTGGTGCATTTGATAAACCATCGAGATCTCTCTGAAATCTGCCAAGTATTTCAGTGTAGAAAGGCTGTTTCTAATCCTGGAAGTGGTGGATTCATCCAAGCTCTGTTTCAT
The DNA here is from genome assembly GCF_900518735.1 of Pseudonaja textilis. The sequence goes on along the minus strand of NW_020769443.1, from coordinate 527,597 downwards.
AATTAAATTGATATGACTGCCCATTTGATGCATTAATCTGGGCAGCTAACAAACAATGAGATAACAATAACTGCTCTGAGAGTGAGATGGGGCGATGCCTTGGTTGGTTGGATGGTTGGTTGGTTGGTTGGTTGGTCGGACGGACAGATAGACAGACAGCAATAGAAAAATTTATATTGCTAAGTGAGATTTTTTTAAAGTGAGTGTTGCGCTGGTCTACAATCCTTCTGGCCACAGTTGTTGAGTGAATTGTTGCAGTTGTTCAGTTAGTATCATGGTTGCTAAGAGAATCTGGCTTCCCCGTTGACTTCGCGCATCAGAAGATCACAAAAGGGGATCATGTGACACCCCAGGACACTGTAGCCTTCATAAATATGAGTCAGTCACCAACCGTCTGCATTTTGATGATGTGACCCTGGGCATGCCGCAAAGGTCATGTGAGAAATGGTGATAAGTCCCTTTTTTTCAGTGACGTCATAACTTTGAAAGGTCACTAAATGAATTGTTATAAGTGGAGGACTACCTATGCTGGTCATAATCGGTCCACTGAATTCCAACTGGAGGTCCAGCGTGAACGAATCCGACTCGCAGAGTAGGTCTTTTGCAGGCAATTCACTTAACAGCTGTGGTTAAAACGAAAGTCGTAAAATGGGGACAAAGCTCCCTTAACAACTGTCTCGCTTCACCGTGGACATTTGGGGCTCGATTGTGGTCATAAATCGAGGACTATCCATAGGGACTGGTTGTACCCAGAGATTTCCCGCTGTGCCATTGCTTCCTCTCCTGCTTCTCTTCCTCCTTTTTGAGGTCTTTTCAAACCCAGGAACTGGGTTACGTAAATCCTTTGGCAATTTGGTTAAAAAAAAGGGACGAAAGGACAAAAAGCTCCAGAAAGAAAACGCGAAACAGTTTCCTATTAGAATGTCAAAGTCTTGTGGGAGGAATTGAAGGTAAAAGGACCGAAGAAGAAATTCAATTATTTGGGGAACCCAGAGAGTTATTGGAGGAAGCCTTTTAGTCTGGATCTAGGTTGACATAAGTAGTCCTTCACTTACAACGGTCACTTAGCAACTATTCAAAGTTATAACATTCCCCTAAAGGTACATACTCCGATTGTAAAGTTCTGATCACCAATTTATGACATTTTGGCCAAAACCCAATGATTGCTTCTGGGTTTCAGCAAAAACTCCTGTGGCAAATAATAGGTTCTCTTAACATTGGTCATCTAATGACCACCACAAAAAATAAGGACTCCATTATGTTGTAAGTTAAGGACTATCTGTAATTGGGATCCCAGGCAGATGCTTGATGTCTCTTTTTTTCAAGAGACAACTGGATTTTCTGGGTTTTCTTTGAAGATGTTTCGCTTCTCATCCAAGAAGCTTCTTCAGCTCTGATGTGACACAATTAAAAAAAAATACTTATAGGTGACTAAAAAAAAGAATTTAAAAACCAATTAAAAGAATTTAAATCAGGGATGTTCCACTTTGGCAACTTTAAGACTTGTGGACTTCCAGAATTCCCCAGTCAGGAAAGCCAAGTCCCTGCCAAGCACAGTTGATGAGATGTTTGATTTATGGCCTCGACGGTGCCACTTTGCAAAGCCATTGGACTCCTTTTATTTCTTTGGATGGGAGGGAGGGCAGAGAGACAGTGGGGAGGGCTCTCTGCTCCAACCTGCTCTGGTTGACAGAGAGAGTCAACCTAGAACTAAGGAAAAACTCCCACACAACGAGAACAATGGAAGAAGTGGAACGGGTTGCCTCCAGAACTTGTGGGTGCTGCGTTGCTGGAGGTTTTCAAGAGAAGATTGGATTGCTACTTGTCTGAAATGATATAGGGCAGGGGTGGGCAAACTACGGCCCGCGGGCCACATCCGGCCCGTTGGTCTTTTTAATCCGGCCCGCCGAAGATTGGTACAGAATGAAGGTTTGATCTGAATGATTGAATGATTGCATTCATTTGATTTTGACTTTGTAATGACAGGCATTTCGACACCAGGTGGCGGCCCGTCTGTCAAATTTTAAAAGTCAATGAGGCCCCCCGAGCCAAAAAGTTTGCCCACCCCTGATATAGGGTCTTCTGCGTGACCAGCGGGTAGGACTAGAAGACCTCCAAGGTCCCTTCCATCTCTGCTATTCTGTATTCTCTCAAATGTCGTCTTCATTAGAAAGCTGCCGATGAGGTGTTCACAAGGAGAAATGATGTCTATAGCAAGAGGCAGACTCTGTAGCCCTAGTAATTTAAGTGAGGGACGGGAAGGGTGCAGCGCGGAGTTATTAATGGATGACTGGGGAATTCTGGGAGTTGAAGTCCACAGGTCTGAAAATTGCCAAGGTTGGACACTCCTGGTTGAAATTTCAATTTGCAGGAGAATACAGTGCATAGAATTGCTAACAGTATAACCAATGGACAGGTGTCTCTACCAACACTGGATCCCTCAGCCTGAGGACAGAACCATGTTTTAAGAGCCTTCTGATAGGCAGCAGAATTAGGGTCCAGTCTAACATCTAGGGGTATAATGATTCAACAATTGGAGGCTGGGTTGGGTCCCCTGAGATGACATTTCTTGGTAGATGTCCCATGACCTGGTGGGGTGGATGCAACGGGAGACAGGTGGTCCCTCAAATAACCTGGTCCCATATCCCACACCTGATCCAGGAGGGCGCTTCTGTTAACGTTGCAATTTAAAATTGTATTGTGCTCCGTGCCAGAGGCCCTACCCCATTCATTGTAATGTTGCTAAATGTAAAACTTTGATAAGCCTAAATGATTTTATACCCTGCTAATAAAAATCTTACTATAGTACCATTAAGCTTAACTTGAATTAACAAGTCATTTTGCAGCTCCTTCTTGGAGATGGAAAAGAGAGTGGATGTTCTCTGTCACCTCATTGTCAACCAGTCTTTTCAATTATTGATTGATGCTTTTTTTTAAAAACCTGCAGATACACAGTTTAGCTCCAATCCCTACAAAACCCATGAATTTATTTTAGTGTACAAAATACACAGTCAAATATTATAACAGTCAATGCATAATTTTAAAAATGCTCAAATAAAACACTGCATTACAGTTGTGTTATGTGCACAGTATAATTACATTTTTGAACGGCAGAGGTTTTTGGATGGATTTTGTGATTGCTGGAAGAATAATTGTTAGCAGACATTAAGTTTAGTAATACCTTCCCTTCAATCCTATCCATTGTAGGGGATAAGGCAGGTCACTTTTCAAAATTAACAAGAATGATATGTCCATCTGACTAATTAAAAGGCTGATTAAAAATTAATTATGATTAGAATCAGCGCAGGACACTTCTGTAGAATAGCATGTCTGAGCATGTGTGTGTACACACACAGGGAGGGGGAGAGAGAGAGAGAGAGAGACCCAGAGAGAGAGAGAGAGAGACCCACCTCTGTGTTGGAAAGCTTACAAATTAAATTTTCAACGTGAGACAATAAAAGGAGAGTCAGAAGTAAGATATCTGGATCAATAAAATGCACAAGAAAGTTTGATAGGCTTGAACTGAAGAAGTCTCTTAATTGTACACTGCCCAGATTCATGCTGAGAGCGAGAGGAATGATCTCTTAAGTTGGATAAAAATGAATACAAATATTTCCCCTCTTAGCTTCTTTTGGTCTCACTGGGGTGAAGCGTGATTAAATTCCCACAACGTTTCTTCACGCACAGAGTTTCTTCTTTTTCAGTTTAAGGTACTGATCACAAAATGTTGTCCTAGATGAAAAAATAGCTGCAGGTTCTCTGGCAAAAAAATTGATGGCCTGTAGGATTTGGGAAGGGCCAGAACTTAGAAACTGAAACTGTTGTGAAGTTGTACAATATGATTCAGAATAACAAAATAACACCATTGGAGGTCTTCTAGTCCAACCCTCGGCTGAAACAAGGAGCCCTATAACATTCTGGACAAATGGTTGTGTCTACTCTCTTCTTAAAAACCTCCAGTGAACTTCTGGAGCTAACTCATCCCACTGATAAATTGTTTTAATTGTCTGGAAATTCCTCAATTCCAGGTTGCTTTTCTCTTTGATGGAGTTCCATCTGTTGCTTCATATTCAGGTGCTTTGAAGAATAGGTAGACCCCTCTTCTTCATGGCAGCCCCGCAGGTATTGAAACACTGCTAGGGGAACACGTTAGGTGAGGCAGCAACGAATTAGAAAAAAGAAATCCTGATGAGACAGATAAAGTTATTTACCCAGCATATAAGAGAAGCACAGATGGCTTCCACTGAGAGGTTTAGATATACCCAGTTTTTTTTTTCTCCCTGCTTCTGTGTCCCTGAGAGTTGGCAGCAAGTTAGCCAGTAGAAAAGTGATGGGCCAGGCCCTGTGATTGTGGATTGCTCTGCTCGGTGTGCAGGCCCTGTCTGGCTCCTCCATTACTTGGACGAGGCTCATAGGCTGTAGTGCGCTTGGGATGGATGCAATATCAAGATTAACCCTTTCCCAAGCAGGGCGATTGGGGACAGCCTCGTGCTCCCTCTACACAACCTTTCTTTTGAGAGGGGAAACCTTTCCCCACAATCAATTAAACAAGAAAGGGGTGTGGAAAAGGCCTTGCAATGCTGGATAGAACAGAAGTCAAAGAGATGTTTGATTTATGGCCTCAACGATACCACTTTGCAAAGCCAAGGACCTATATCACTTGATGAAATGGTGAAGGGTTGGGTGGCATTGGGCTCCTTTTACTTCTTTGTTGGGGAGGGGGGAAGAGACACAGTGGGGAGGGCTCTCTGCTCCAACATGCCCTGGTTAACTCAAAGGAAAGAGTGCTCCAACCTTGAACTAAGGAGAAATTCCCTGACAGTAAGAACAATTAATCGGTGAAATGGCTTGCCTCCAGAAATTGTGGTTTGCTACTTCGCTGGAGGCTTTTAAGAAGAGACTGGATGGTCATTTGTCTGCAGTGGCATACGGTCTTCTGCTTGACCAAGGGATTGGACTAGAAGACCTCCAAGGACCCTTTCAGCTCTGTTATTCTGTAATCACAAATGTCCTCTTCAATACAAGGCTGCTGATGAGGTGTGCTGTGATGGAACTCATAAGGAAAAATGGTGTATATACCAAGAGGCCGACTCTGTAGCCCTTGTAATTTAGTGATGGACGGGAGGGCTACAGCCCACAGTTATTAATGCAGACTCTCCGGCTTCATATACCTGAAATCATTAGTCAATCAGTGTAAGCCACGCTAGCCAACGGGGTACCTTTCTTTATGGGTGGGGTTGTAGCACAACTCCCTGTCGGAGCAAGCGAAGATTTGGACGGTAGCTGGGAATCCAGTTGCATGTTGCTGATGCTCAAACCTGGCCTGTGTAAAGAGAACCAGATCCTGAATTTCATTTTTTCCCACGCTGTAGAAAGTGAAATAAATAGAGTCTTCCGGTTTGAAGGGCTTCGGCGACAGACAGAAATCTGCGATCGTGCACAGTTTCTGCTTGGGCTCGCCGCTGGAGCGCCCCGAGCCGGCTGGTTTCGGGGCTAAGCCACCCCATAGAGGTGGTGAAGAGGGGGGAGACCGCCAGCAGGGTTGAGGAGAGCCGCATCTCTCCTCCTCAGCTCGCCATTACTCCCTTTCCCGAAGGCGGTTGTAGCGGTGGTTAGAAACGGCCACCACAAAGGAGAACTCGACCAGAAAAGAATGTGCAGGAGGAAGATAAGAAGTGAAAGTTTTGGCTGACCGGGTTAAATTGTAAAAGCAACAACTAAGGTACCCTGGAATTTAAACTTACAAAAAATAACATCACTCCCAAAGAAGAGTCGGAAGCAGCGAAGGAAAGTGAAAAGGGAAAGGTTTGGCTTTTTTTTTCTTCTCTCTCCTTCCCTATACTGACAACTAAGAGACTTAAATAAGAAATTGGATAAATTCGCTTTGACATCAATAAGCAATTAAGCTGAAAATAAAATAAAATGCTAAAGGGATAATAAAGATTTCTGGACATTAAAAATTTTATTTTTCATAAGCAGGAAGGGAGAGAAAAAGAATAAGGGCAGGATCTGGAAGAGGGAGGAGACTGCCTGGAATTAAAAAGAATCTACAGTAAAACTTCAACAAGACTTCTAAAGATACATTTTAACTGAAACATTGCAACTAAATAGTAACCCCAGGAAGAGAAAGTGAAAAAAAAGAGCAAAAAAGAAACAGCTTGCGTGTATTTGGATTATTTGGTGATCTTTGGATTCTTGGTTATTATATTTGAATGACTAAAATCAATCGGGTGGTTGTTTAAAACTTTATACAATGGCACCACTTCTGGATGAATTGAAAATGGAACTTAAAAAGTACAAAGAAGATGCACAAGAAGGGAAGGCTTTTGGCTTCGTTTTTCAATTCTTAGAAATGGAGATTTGGAACTATGAGAAACAACAAGAAACGACTGCAAAACAAGAAGACTGGGACAAAGAAGAAGCCATCTTTAATGAACAAGTAACTCTATATGGGGAAGAAAAAGGAAAGGGGGGAAAGAGAATGGAGAATTTAAGACTTAAAAAAACAACCAAAGAAAAGAAAAATAATTCGAAAAATAAGTATAATACTGGAAAGCAACAGAAAAGGGAAATACAGAAGAGAGAAATAGAGGTAGAGAGACAAGGAGGTAAAAAGGGGAGAGAGAAGAAGGGAGGGAAGAAGGAAAGGAAAAGAAGTTACAAAGGACCGGAGCAAGATATAGAAAAACAGGATCTATTTAGAGATAATGGGTGAAAATCTAACTGAAAAAGGGATTCTGTAAAGGTACATAAGATTGTATTGTTATATTAGTAATAGAAATAACTTTAGAAAATTGGAAACAACGTATGATTAGAATGAGGGATAAAATAGTGTAATTTAGTGAAATGTTTGTGAATAAAATAAGTGAAATAAAATAAATGAGAAAATTGAATTAGGAAGGAACGGGAACATTTTAATTAGTTAATGTTTTATAAAATATAAGTGAAGATGGCAGGGAATTAACTATGGAAAGCTTATAATTGTTCCCATAGAAGTATGATATTTAATTGAAAAGTAATGTTAAAGATGTTAAGACTTTAATGAATATTAATATTAATTATAGAATTGAATTGGAGTGGAATGTTGTTTTAATTATATATATTTATAATTTTTTCTTTTTTAAGAATACAGCATGTATTTTAAGAATGTACCAAGCAGAATCCAAATGGAAGTTATGTATTATATTGAATGTTACAACTTTAGGGAAAAGATATAAAGGCGTCCTACTCCAATCAGTAACTACAGGAGAAATTTTGTTTAATGAAAAAAGATAATAGATAATTGAAACAGGACAGACAAAAAATATAAATACAATGATTTGAATTGAGATGAGATAATTAAAATAAAATTGAGAAAATTAAAAGAGGGGAGAAGCTATGCAGAAAATGTAAAATAGTAATAAGATATGGAATAGAATATAAAAATGAGCATGAGCCTGAATTTGTGTCTGTACAAAGAAATGTAACCCGGGATTACGCTACTTTCAAAAAAGATGTTTTATTTGTATTTTTTTTCTCTTTGTGAAAACTCAAATAAAATTTACAAAAAAAAAAAAAGAAATGCAATAAATAGAATAGCCATGAAGAAACATTTTAAATCTTATGTAGATCCATTCACAATTTACTATAGTGCCCCCGATAGTTAGTTTCTGGGTGGCTTCCAACTAAAAACTGACATATAAAGCATATAAAAGAGAGCCAATTGGATCTACTGGTTAAGGTTAGAAAGCAAGAGACGGTGAGTTCTAGTCCCGCCTTAGTTATGAAAGCCAGCTGGGTGACTTTGAGCCAATCACCAGGAGACGGTGAGTTCTAGTCCCGCCTTAGACATGAA